>OMLP01044590.1:0-12181 GCA_900302685.1 Spondyliosoma cantharus
TATATATATATATATATATATATATATACATATTTATCTGAAGACTTAAAAACACTGAATCAAGGAAAACACATATTCTGGTAAAGCTTAAAAGGAAATAGACTGCAGCTAAATGATAGCTTTGTGAGCAGCTTCAATTCCAAACCTCATTTAAGCTGTTTTTAAAGTAGTTTTTAAATAAATGTTATAGTTCCCTAGGGACAAAGGCCAAGGTGATATCTACACTGAGAGGAGCAAAGATTAAGAAAACAAACCTCTGTATTATTGGCAAATGACAGATGAAACGTTCCTTGGACACCTGCGGCCATAAAGGCCATCAACGCAGAAACCAGCAGGATCAATCCTCGTTCCATTCCTGGCAGGAGGGCACAGAGAGAACAGGAAGTAAAGAGTCAATATTCAAACCAGACAGATAAGGTTGTGCAGAAACAAATCAATAACATAACCATACCTAACCATACAAGTTAATGATTGTAATTCAGACTGTAGATTAGAATGTACATTATTAACAAGGTTTTTACAGCTGTGCATCCATAAATTCATGTAAGCCTACAAGAGTTCTGCGTCGAGTCAAAGGATAAAGAAAACCAATTCAAACAGCGTTCACAACCAGAACACCTTAAATGAAAACAAAATAACTCTATGATACTGTGTGTACCATAATGTGTAGTTCTTTTCAAGTGAAGGAATCAGACTAAATACTAAAAAATTGGTCTCTCCTTCTTTTCCGGGAGTTTGAGACAAAGAAAAACGTCAAAACCACCAAATTAAACAAAACAAAAAAGAACACAGTTCCAATTTCTGATTATTTGTACATCTGGATATATCATCCCATTTTGTATAGTTCAAAAGAAAATGAGCTTCACTTTCCACTTCTCTCAAATCACACAGCAACATATTTGTCCATCCATTGATCTGGTTAGTAAAATAATATAATAATAACAATGAAAAGTAATTTAACAATAATAATAATAAATAATAGTAGTGACTCAGTTAAAACTAAATGCAAAAATGTGCCTTGATCAAGTTTTTCCTCCTGATTTCAGAAAGTCTTACCTGAGCTGTAAGTGTGAGATGTTGATACGCGGGAATGTTCTCTGTTCAGCTGTATCTGCTGCTCTGTGCGCATTTGATCCCTGAGGAGATTTAAATCAGCTCATGTCAGCGCTGATGCTCAGTGGAGGGCGGGGTCTGCAGCATCCTGAGGGAGGAGGCGGGGCTTTTTGAGAATTCACCTGACCCACTACCTGCCTGGAAGGTGTGCACTCCAGGAAGCTTTTTTCTGGAAAATCAGCGGTTCACTGAAGGAGACAGCAGTTCTTCTCAACGCACATTTTCTTGTATAACTGGCTTGATGAGCAGCAGTGATGGAATGTAACTGATTATACTATGATGAACAAACTGAATAAACAAATGTCTCTTTGTTTTAACAACTGAACAAACTGAATGAACAAACTGATGTAAAGGATTATAGGACGACACAGATTCATACTGTTTTACTTTGTTTACATGTGGCGGACCCTGCCATCTTTTTCAAGCTTCAAACAGTGTTCTGGGGACCTTATTTTCCTCTGAGAACTTTTATTTATTTATTTATTCAGTTATGGAAAAGATAAATATTTCTGAGTTTGTATTATTTTCTCGTTATATTGTGAATATCATAATTCTGATGCTGAATTTCTGAGCCTCTTTAAGTACAATTTGTAAGAACTGGCCAGCTGCTGAAGGTCCCAAATAGATTGAATACAAATTAGCAGAGCAGCCACTAACTGCTGCTACTCTTTGCTGGGGCTTCCTATGGCTGTAGCTATCTGCCATTAGCTTGTTAGCTCAGTTAGCAGTGCAGCTAGTGCCCCTAAACTGACTTGAGTGTCTGTGACTTGGAGCAATTTAGGATTCTCTGTGTTACAAAGCTGGCAACAGATCTGGGGTCAGTAGCCTCCATTTTTGACATAACATCACATTTCTTCACTTTCTGTTGATAATTTTAGTTATTTCTCAACATTTTAACTGCAATTCTTACATAGTCTTTACATATAATATTGGACCTTTAATTGGCAATTTGATTTGATCTGTCATAATGTATCTTACTCACCTGGACAACTTGTAATTAATACTATGAAATGTCATCCATCATTGCTTCACAGTTGTCCCTCCAGTGTCACCTGCTGACACAACGTCATAGCCGGTGTGACCACAAAAATCAGACTGCTGGCTGTCACTCTTCAGGTTTTCAGGTGAAACCCACGGAACATCGTGACCCTGCATTCTTATCAGCTCAGTAATCCGTGATCTTTTTCAGAATGAGGAAGTTTTTGTTTGTTGGTGACAGCTATGATCTCATCCATCCTGCTTAGCAGTTTTTGAGCTGCGTATCGTGGGGTTACTAAGAGTTATCAAGAGAAAAGGGTTCATTTTTAATTAACGAACATTTAATGTGGCTAGATTTGACTTATAACACACTAAAATTGACTAGATTTAGGTGTTTCCCCCCTGTATTTTAATTCTATCAACGTTGAGAGCCTATATGAAATTATATTTAACCCTTTGTGAGACCCTCAACTGTGTCCTGAGACACACTGATCAGATTTCTTTTGTTGTCACCTGATCTATGAAGAAGGGCATATCACTACCCAACAACAGGAGGAGACTGTTTTCACACTATCATTAGGGAAGAAACCTCCATTATCTGAGTTATTGTAAACAAAAAAGGTCAACAACTGAGTTAGATTGTTCCTACTGGCCGCTGGAACAATTACTGTGAAGGTGATGTTGAGAGAAGGAACCAGTTTTTGGTTTACCTGAAACTCAATCTCAAAGTGAAACTCAGCTCGTCCACAGCTGCTCTGGTATTGTTTAGTGTACCTGAGCGAGCACCGAACGGATTTATGTCCTCTAAAAACAATACAAGGTGTCATCTGTGCTTATATAATTAAGTACAGAGCACCTGGTGTCACCCAGAGTGTACAATGAAACGATAGATGAGGAACTAGAGCACTTAAACCTTTTTAATATTTCTGCCAATAGAACCATACTTACAACACACTGGACCTTTTCTAGCGATCTGTGCTGCTGTGGCTACTAACAAATTCACTACGCTACATATACCTTGCTTTTGCTGTCAGGCCCCCTAGAATTTTGGGACGACCTACCTGAGGAGATTCAGTAACTTCTTTTAAAATCATGTCTTAAAAGCCACTTTAATAGACTTGCTTTTAGGTGACATCACCCATGTTTACACTGATTTGTCATCTTTCTTTTCATTGTCATGTCTTTTTTATTTTCCTCTGATGTGAATTCTTCTTTTTCTAACCGTCCCGTGTGGCTTCTATGTGTTTATCGTTAACTCATCTTTGCCTGTTATACTTTTTACAGTTCTTAATCCATTTATCTGTTTTTATCTCCTCTGATGTCGTCCGATTAACTTCTCCTTAGACTAAGCTTCCTTGTTTGACTGTTGAGTGTTTGTTCTGTATTGAGTTTCCTGCTTTTGCTTCTCTGTCAGAGCACTTTGTAAACTTTGTTTTAATTCACATAAAGTTTAACATAATACAGTTTATTATTATTATTATAATTATTATTATTATTACTATATGGTTACTGTGTGCTGTACCAGAAATACAATACAATCAAACTGCTACTACTAACAATAAACTTTATTCATATAGCACCTTTCATGCAAACATGCAGCCCATAGCGCTTAACTAAGACTGGATCAATGAAAACACGATAATAAATACTACTAATAAAAAAAGGTAGTAATAACTGGTAAGCAATTCCAAATTCAGTTATACTTTCTTGTACACTTTATTTTCCTACATAAATGTTTAAATTCTGTTTCTAAGTCTCCTTTGAAGAAAAATGTTGAAATGAAATAAACTGAATAAGTAAACCTACCTGGAAAAGGATTTAGAAAATCAACCACATAATTAAAGGCTTAAGAAGTAGTAATTATGTTTCCATGACCCTCCCTTTACTTCACTCTTCACGTGTCAATCAACTGACATCAAACTGTCTGGCAGTGGCTCTTGAGTAAATATTACTCTTGACGAGATGATTAAAAATAAACTCATTCAAAGCTGACTTGAATATGATATTCAGTTGTTCATGTTGATAATGTGACGATGTGGAGTTTTCTTAGGTGACGGATCCAATTTTAGGTTTTAAAGTTTCTCCTTTTCAAATTGTTTGCTCTGTGCTCACCTTCGAGTTCAGCTGAAAGGCAACTCCACTCTGTGATATTGTCTTAATGACATAATATTTATTTAAAAAAAAAAAAAAATCGTTTACATTTATGTTAAAACAGGTTTTGCTCAGACTGATCCCTCAACAAACAGACTGCAGGGATGTGCAGGTCGGATGTGTCCATATCGATTGGCTCTCTGAGTAATCTGTTTGTTCTGTGGGTCTGGACTGTTTAACCAAAACACACACTTTAAGTAGGTCGTGCCTTTGTAAAGACAAAACAAAAAATTAGCATGAAACGAGGGAAAGTTCTTGTGAAAAATAAAGATTATGAGTGGATTGGTGAAAAAACATTTTATCTTGTAAAAGAAAATCTTCTTCTACTTGTAAAAGAAGATTTTAATTTTCTTCTGCTGCTCTTCTGAAACTTTTTTTCACCCGGTTCCACACGTGAAAAAATGTTTTCTAGTGAGATCTTTTTTCTTTTTTTTTTTATCGACACACGTGAAAACATTTGTTTCTAGAATTTAGAAAATGGGTCACCAGAAAGACATAATGATTTGACACATGAATCATTTTGGACATACGACAGAACAGAACATCCAAAGCGATCAAAATATTTAGTTTTGGGGATATCTATCACTAAATATTTGAATGTATACAGTTTTTGGATGAAAAGGTGTATGTGTCCAGCGTAAACATATTGAGCAAGAAAAACAGACAATAGAGACACTGTTATGTGTTCATCCTGGCATGCTCTCAGTCTTATGAACACTTCCTCATTCAACACTATCACCTGGGATTGCTGAGCATGTGAGATATGAATCTGCAGAAAATGAAGTGACAAGATGGAAAATACCTTAAGAGCTGCTCATTTCCGCCTATTCATTTATGTGAGTTGTCGTACAGTCTGATCTGTAGTGACTAATTCATTCTGATGTCGTCATTGGATTTGATTTTGACTCACTGATCATGTTTTTATTAAGTATAATCATATAGTTTAGATAAAGTCATTGAGTTTTGTTGTCAGGGCTGTTAAAAGTATTAAAAAGAGCAATGTAAAGTAATACACACTAATCTATCAGTGTATTATTATACATTCTTTGTATCATAAAGACCTTTAGCCCCTGAGAGTGAGCGGTATATGAATACTGTACCTTGTTCCTTGTTCCTGTGTAGACCAGCACAGTTACATAGAGTATAAATGTTTGAAAAATACCCTCATCTTAAGAAGGACAAAACCTCTTAAGACAATAAAAGACAACAAACTCATGATAAGAAAAGATAAAGCTAGATAAAAATATATGAGTGTCTCCATTGTTAAACAGATTCACAACCTGAACTGAAATGTTGGGACTGTTCTTTTTTTTAAAAAAAAAAAACAAGAACAAATCTGTCCAATAACTTTTCTTATTTGAAGTGTTTCAGAAGGATCATTGCCTGGCACCTGCCTCGCAAACCGCGTGATCACAAACAATTTCCGTAGAGATAAACAGCTCACACACACCCTCTGTAAACCCACAGGCTCTCCTCAGTCCCGAGAGGGTGTGACACTGTACGTATTTTCCCATCCCCAGATGCCCCACCTCACTTCAACCTGAAAAGAGGTCTAATCAAATATCATCAAACAAAACTGAAAACATCAGGGTGGGTGTGAAAGTAATATATTTAGACACACGGACACAAGCTTATGTCGTCTTCTCTTTATTTGCAAAGTGGGCTCCATACATGTACGTTTACTAAAAGTGTTTATGGGCATACAATAAGTTGTTCCATAAAATACTATCTAAACTACTGTATCTGACAAACCACTTCTGTCAGTCAACATAAAAGATAAGATCCCCATCTTTGAGGTGATGTCTCAACTGAATACGAGTGAAGCCAGCTGTGGCATTTCTACGTTTGTGGGAGAGAATCTATCAATGGGTGTTTCAGCTTTGGTATTTTTTTATGTTACCTCTGATTGCCATGACTTAGGAGAACAATTTTCAAAAAGCAAAAGCTTATTATAGCATTATAATAATATATATATATTATATATATATATATAATAATATATTTTTTTTTCACTGTCTTCACATTCATGTGACATCTCTGAAGCCTGTGTACGTGTATTCTGATCACCCAGGTTAAAAAAATTATATATCTTGATTGTGTGTGACAGGGTTGATGTTACACAAGCATTGTGACACAAAAAGACCAGGCAAACAAAAAGTAGGAAAAAACAGTTCAGGGCTCAGATGGTTACACAACCTGAGGTTCCCAACACGTTTGTCATGATGATGATGATGTCATTCCTCAAGATTTGTAAACAGGTACCCCTGGTTAGGAATCAGTGTAGCAGATGATGCATATGACACCTGTAATCAGCTGCTGGTTCAGCTCTCTGACACTCCCTCAGCTGTCACAGACCAGAGCACCACAGAAGCACCTCATCTCTACTTGAGAGATAAAATACAGCCTTTTCCTTTCCCTTTTGTTTTTTTATACATAAAGAGTTAAAGATACAATATGTAACATTTTCACATTAAAAACTTTTAAATGACTAGACCTTTGTAATATATATATATAAATAAATAAATTAAATGTTGATCTTAAATCTTTTGTTATTGTTATGATTGAGTGATAGGCAGAAATTATTTACTGTGCGTTTAATACACTAATTGTTCACTTACGTCATCAAATTGTTCATTTCTGAGGTGAATAACTTAAAGTGAAGAGCAGAAAAGACTAGAAAAGAGAAAATTAAATTAAGAGCCAAAATCGTCATTGTTCAGTAGTTCTAACAATTTATTTGTTCAGTAAGAAACCAGCAATGTAAAACATATTTACCCATATAAAATGACATATGACATATGAACATATAAAATATCAAAGAAGACACCAGTGATGAAAACAGAAAAAATGTACGATTGCAAAATATTGCAGAAACATTAGGAAGTGGTCATAACTGATGTAAAACTTGAGAGCACGGACGTGAGGAAGGCAACGCCCTGTTAAAGTGCACTGAGTGGAAATAGTAACAGATGATCGTGAAGACCAAAAATCTCATGATTTATTTCCAGGAATGGTCATTATCATTGCACCACTCTGGCACATTTCGCAGAGCACGTTCTGTACTTCCTGAGATACGACGACTGCATGAAAAACTGTTCACGTACTGGTGTTTTTGTGACATAACAACACTGGTCCACTAGACAACACAATATACACACAGTGTGTTCATATAAAAAGGCACAATACGAACTTCAACAATCCTACTGCAAAAAACAAGTAGTTTTACCCTGAAACACCAGAAATATTTAAAGTAACAGAAGCCGTTCAGAAATACAGGTTTTAGAAACACATGATAAGGTTTTAAATATATGTTTGAAGGTGATCTGAAATCAGAAATCGTTAACAAGCAGTCTGTCTATGGATTAGAGCAACAAAATGTGGGCAAATACTGACACAGTGGGATAGCAGCTCGGGTCCAAAGCATCAGTATTTGACGATCTGTCGACGAGACTCAACAATCAGCTTTGCTGTTGCTTTAAGTGACAAATCTGCTTTGCTGTGAAGAAATCTGATCCTGGGGCACCAAAAAAACCTTACAAACAAAAAAGCTTTAAAAAAAAAAAAAAAAGAACAGGAACGAAGTGTTAAAATTCCTAGTGGTCGTATCTAAAGAGACACTGGTGCGGAAGTTGATAAAAGCAGCTTATTGGCACCCAAAGTCTTATCTGAGTTTTCAACAAACAAAAACTTCACAATATCATGAATTTAATTTGAACGAGGCCATAATCACGTGACATTTCCACATCCACACGGGAAGTTACAGCTCAGTCGAGGAGGCCGTGAATAATAAATATTTCGTGCATAAAACTGCCAATAACAAGATCCATGAGTCATGATTTCAGGAAAGAGACATCCTGTTGATTTCTTAAAACATGTGTTTTGGCGCTTGGAGCACCCCAAGCCGAGTGCCACCTAGTTCCAATATATTCAGAGCAGGCAAATATCTCTACGGCTGACATCTCCAAAAAACTATTTACATGGATAAATAGCACTACATTTAAGATGTTGGGGTGTACTTTCCCTTTAAAATAATCTAAACCTGATTTTCAAAAGGGATTATTGTGACGTCTTTAAAACTAAATATAAAGTCCGTCTTCCAGCAGCACGCTGGATTGTGGTCGAGATCCTCGGTGGCTGTGTCGGTGCTCTCTGTCTCTGTCACTTCCTCTCCTCTCTCTCTCTCTCTCTCCCCTCTGACTCCCCGCATCCTCTCTCCTCTTCCCCCTCTCCTCCTCCTCCTTCTCTCCCCCTGCTCGCTCAAACTGCCTCCTCGCACTCTCGATCCTGCTCCCTCGTTTCTCGTCTCCTCTCTCCCTGTGCTCGTCTGATCCTCTCCTGTGGTGACTCCTCTCTGAGTCAGATCCCTTTCTGCTGTGCCCCCGATCTCTCTCCTGATGCTCCCTCCTCGACGACGTTTCGTGACTCCAATGCGAAGCTTTCCTTGCGTGATCTTCCCTTTTTGATTCCCTTCCTTCCTTGCTGTCTCTACTTTTTGCCACCTCAGCCCTCCAGTCCCTCACTCCTCTCTCCTCCTCTCTCCGGCTGCCTCTGTCCTTATCCGTCTCTTTCGTTTCGTGTACGCTCCCCCTTTCACTCTTATGAGGTCGATCTTTCTCGCTCCTGCTGTTGTGCCTCCTCGTACTCCCACTTTCCACCTCTTTTTCTTTAGTTATCCCTCTGTCCACCTCTCTGCTGCTCTTACTCCGTTCAGAATATACTTTTTCGACCCGTTCCTGTTGTTTTGAATCGCCCGATCTGATCTTAACTTCCTCGGGTTCCTTTTCCTTCTCACCTGCCTTTTTATTTGGAACATTTTCTTCTTTTGCCGTGTCGCTCTTGCTCTCGTACTTTTCTTTTCTAGCTGTAATTCGGTTTTCAGTCTCTTTGTCTTTCTTCATTCCTTTCCGAGACTGTTCTTTTAAAACCTCCTCTTTGGTTTCTATGACGGCCTCATTTTTCTCCTCTGCTTCCTCATCGGAGATCTTCTCTAATTTTTTCATCTCAAGCTTGCCTTCTCCCTCAACTTTGTCCTTCTTACTTTCCTTCTTTCCTTCTTTCTTATCATCCTTTCCCACCTCTTCTTTCTCCTTCATGCTCTTCTCCTCCTGTTTCTTACTTTTCAAATTTTCCTTCTCCATCTCTTTACCCTTCTGCTGCTCCTCTGCCTTCTTGTCCAGTTTCTCCTCCAGGAGGTCCAGCTCCTGCTCCAGCTCAGCCAGCTTCTTTGGATCTGATTCCAATTCGTCGTCAACTTCCACCTCCACCTCCTCAATCTCCTCATACTCCTCCACCTCAATGCCATCCATGGTCTTTTGCAGCTGCGTCTTCACCTTGTTCAGCTCCAGGAGGCCATCTTGAAGTTCTTTACATACGTCCCTGATCTTGGTGGCGAACTTTGTCTTGGCGCCTTTGCGGAGCTCATGGGAGTCTTTGGCGAGGAAGAAAACATCCAGAGCGAGAAAGAGGGCCGACATGACCCCTGTGGTGACGCTGATGGCCTGGGCAGCTTTGGCGGCGCCGCCTGCAGCGCCCAAAATCTGCACAGTGCTGATGAGCTTATCGGTGTTGATCATCAGGGCTTTTCCGGCGCGACCGCCCTCCTTCATCACGTGCTTGAGGTTGTGATTCAGAGCCTTCTTGGCAGCACTCTCAGAGTACTTTTCAAAGTCCCACTCCTGCAGGGTGTCCATACCCGCCTACAGGACGCACAGAGACAAAAAGGGGCTGTAAGAACTGTGACGCAAAGGAGTCATCTTATCAAAACATACAGTTTCAAGGACTCTGCTGAGGTTGAAGAAATATTTTACAGCTCTTTTCAACTAATTTCTTGTTAAATTAAGTTTAATTGCAAAAGCAAAACAATACATTGACTAGTTAACTGAACTATCTTCTTGTCTATTCAGCTAGATAACAATGCAAAAAGACAACCAGGCTGTCTAAAGGTATAATGCAATTAAATTCAATATTGTTTAAGACCTTGTAAGATAACTAAACAGATTTAAAGCTAAAACAAACAATTTTCATGTGGTGTTGTTGGTGCTATCACAAGATATAGATAAGTTGAAGATAATTGATGACGGAAATACAACAACAATTTGTCAGGAGTGTCTAGTTGTGGTCTAGTCTGCACTTGACGTATAAAGTAACATAATGTAATGAGAATTGTGACTCATTTGACTTTATCTACATTTCCTCACCTGTACAAACTCCAAACACTCCCTGATGTCTTTGATCTCCTCCTGGTAGCCCTGGATCATCTTCTCCAGTTTCTTACGGTCCATGCTGGAGTGAACCGTATCTGTGATGTTGGCCGTCGCTGAGGTGATGCTGCCCGCTGTCGCCACGCTGATCCCCACTGCCGTGACGATAATCGAGGCACCGAAAGTGAAAGGTGCCAGAATGAGGCCTGTGATTGTCGCCACGCTGCCGGCAACGCTGGCCACCCCTCCACCCACAGCAGCCTTCACCGTTTTCTTGTGGAACTCATCTGCAGCGTCGGCCAGAGCCACAAGCTCCAGGATGCGACTCTGTAGGGACGCCCCCCGCTTGTTGAAAAGACGCACGAACAGACGGGCGGCCATGTAGACACGATCGGCTGCCTGCTCCATCGCCCTGCAGAGACAGATGTGAAGAGATGGTGTGTCTGTTACGTTTAAAGTTAGATGCTATACATTCATCATTGAGCACAAACACAAATACTACCCAACTAACTAAAAATAGGGCGCCTGCACAAGTCGAAATTATGATTATGACACTTGACTGCAACTGCAAGGATTTACAATAACTTTTAGTGTATTGATCTTTTACGTCTCTCAACAGCCCGCAATTAAAATACAATAATATTTTGGAACATAACTGCCGACAGCAAGCAAGAGAAAATATCAAAATATAATTAAGTTTTTGTGAATAAGATGTAAGACTTTTAAATGCCTTCTAAAGACGTTTTTTTGAAGAAACTGATTTCAATGCTTTTTAAACAATATGCATAAAAAATATTCTTCAAAATGCTATAATAACATCTTCTGTGTAAATCGGAATTAAAAGGTGTTTAAGAATATAAAACTATGCTTACATTTGCTCATCCTCCTCCTGGAAATTGGATGTCTCATTCCACTCCGCCCAACCTGGCAACCAGCAGAAGTAGGAACAGATTCAGTATTAAGTATGCTGATTTCTTGTGTGTGTGTAAGTGTGTATGTATGTGTATGTGTGAATAAACAAGCAGTCTGAACAAATTAAAGGTGAACGCAAACACACAAACCTTTGACAGTGTTCCACCACTCCATCAACTCATCATTTTCCTGAAAGCAGAGAACTTCGTCAAAGAAAAGCCTAAAGTACGTTGATGTTCTTCTTTTATATCAAAGTCTAAACCCGAAACAGGCCACAACTGAAATGCAACAATATATAATCCTTTCTCTTGGTTCGGACATTATGAATCTGAACTACAGGTGTCAAAAGTGCCCCCGAAAAACACACCTCTTCAGCTTCCAGAGGGTTTTCTGCAGTGGGGAAAGATGCCATCTCCACTGGCTGAACCTCCACTGAGCTCTCCTGGAAAACAAACACAACAACACAACTTTATGAAACTAAATTCACTTTAAGGGGTCAGTTTGTGTAACTACTGTCACCACTGTTTCCTCTGTATTCCTGTTGGCATCACAGGTCTGTTCAGTGATCACTAACTACATGCTAAATGCTAACTGTGGCCACTTCAAGGGCAGCCGATGTCTAGTGGTGATGAAAAAGATAATTAAATGACATGAATTGTATCATGTTACTCATAATATAATCAAAAATGTTTTTTATATGAATTTTTTTTATCTACTTAATAATATCATCATGTTTACCTGTGCTGGGTTCAGCTCCTGCAGCTCAACAGCCTCCTCAATAAGAGGCATCTTATCTGAACACTGTAGATTAAAAAATAATAATTCAT
>OMLP01044590.1:12232-27125 GCA_900302685.1 Spondyliosoma cantharus
AAAGTCAGTAAATAAAGTAAGGAAATATTAATTAAAAAGAGGACAGGATATTTGTAGAGAACGTGGGTGCTTGTAAAAACGACCCAGGATGATTTCTAATCACCTTTTGAACTGATCCTTATAACTTATGCAAAAAGAAAAGAACAAGAACATGAACATGAACATGTTCGTAAACTTTATTCTAGGCTTTTTACAAGCCTTTCTAGCAATCAAATATATTTTTTTATAAAATTGACATGGGGCTTGATATCAGGACCAAGTTTCTCTGTGGTGATGCAGCATCAGTGAGAAAGTGAGTAACTCAGGATTTGGAACTAGAAAGAATCAGTACATACCTGAGATGTCAGATTAAGTTTGGGTACTTGAGTTTTCTTGATTCGGAATGAAGTAACCTGAGAAAACAAACAAGAAAGGAGGGATTTAACAACGAGAAAAGAAGAGGAAAAAAACCCCTCAAAGTCTGTCACAGTTTGCAATAATCGTGTCTCTGGATGTTTCAGTGAATGAACGACAACAACTCACTCGTCTTTTTTTCTTGATGGTTCTCCTGCGTCTCAGCCCGCCTCCTTGTGGAGCCTCCATGTCTGCACTTTCCTGCAAATTAGGACAGAAATGGGCAGCTGAGAGGATTGTTTAGCAGCTGCACACACACGTGATCCAGGAGTTTATAGGGATCAACTAACCTGCTCTCAATGCTCAAATCAAATCCCTAAATGTGTTTTATGTATTTAGAGCATTTTCATTTGCCTCACTGACAATCTTAAATCTTAAATTCACAGATTGGCAATTAATCTACATCAAAAACCTACTTGCGCTAACTACTACTGATTGTACAAATCAGTAATAATGATATACATACCTGATGTTCAATTGTTTTGGGCGTTCTTCTAAAGATTCCAGCGAACCCTCCTTTTTTCTCCTTTTAAAAAAAATAAAACAAGGAGCATTAACTTAAGTATTTTAAATGTGAAAATAAACTGATACAGTCAAGCAGAATAATTCTCTCACCTTCGTGGCGCTTGAAGCTTCTAAAAGATTATCGGTGCTGGCCGACAATCGAGGAAGGTCATCCTTTAAAATAAAAATTAATAGACGGAAAGAAACAAGAATTTTGTCAGAGTTTACTATCACTGAAACGTTTTGGGTGTGGTTGTTGGACAACTCTCACAATAATTCAAATGTTTTTTTTATTTCATGTTCTTTCCTCTCCAGAAGCTGAGAAATAAGGTAAATAAGGTTTTAGTGAACATTGACATTTCTGTCACATTTTTCAGAAATCCCTCACATTTCAGGTGGTGTTCTCAAACAATGCCTAAGGTTTTAGAATGTTTTTTTAAATGGGCATCCTTGATCTCAATGGGTTTAAATAAACAAAAGAAGTTGCCAAGTGTATCCACAGGCTTTGAGTATCTCTCACCTCAGCAGTTTCTGCGAGGCTGTCGCAGCTGGCGGACAGTTCCTTAGAGGCAGTGAGGGGATCCTGGAAAAAAGACAGGAACCTCTGTGTGAACTTGCTGAAGGTTATTTTTCAACAATCTTAGCACAAAAGGTTAAATGACAGCTTCCACAGAAAACTAAATCATGAGTAATCATACACACAACCACAACAAAACAAAAAAAATATTTCGCCACCTCTGTAGTGATCGATCGAGGAGCTGGTTTTGGGGACTTTCTGAAGATCCCTGCCAGTCCTCCACTCTTCTCCTGAAACATTCACACATTAAGAGTCGATAAGCAGCAGAACAGAAAAAAAAACAGGCTGAGATTGTTGGACCACATTTTTACCTTTGATGTGGTTGCTTCTAAGATATTTTCACAACTGCCAGATAACTTATTATCCTCATCCCAGTTTAACTCCTGTACAGAAAATAAAACATCAAAAAGAGACAAACACGAATATATTTTATAACATTAAAAAGGGTCATTTACTGCACCTCATCTGTTGTAGCCCCCTCCGTTGGTTTCTGAGTCTTCTTAAACATGCCACTAAAAATACTTTTCTCCTGAAAAACAGACAAAGTGGAGTTAAAGACTACATCAGGTTTATTTGTAATGTGTCACAGTTAAAGTAAAATAAAAAACAAATAGCATTAAAAGAATTAAAAAATATATATTTCTAAAATGTGTTTTTAAAAACTACATGAGAAACCTTCTGCAAGTCAAAGTGAATTTAAATAAAGTTTTTCCTTTTATGCTTAAAAAGACAGAATTTCTCAATACATTACCTTAGTGTTGTTGGTTTCTGACAGACTATCATTACTTGCCGTCAGCTCCATCTGATCGTCTTTCTCCTGACAGAAGAGAATTTCACAGTATACAAATATGGACAATGATGTGGAGTGATCCTATCAGTGTAACAGGTCATACACGCTCTCACCTCTACAGCCGCCTCATCTCCAGACGCTCTGGGTGTTTTCTTACGAAGTCCACTGAACAGCCCACCTTTCTCCTGGTGAGTAAAAAAACACATGTATGTTAAGTTGTTGAACGAGGTTAAAAGTTGAATTCTGGACATTTTGTTTATAACCATCTCTTGATCACCTCGTGACGAGTGCAAAATTAGGTTTGAAAGACTGAACAGACGTGTGTTAACGGTTTGACCAGGAACCTTCGATCACACTTTACAACACTGCCAACCATGTTTCAAAGCATGCAGCCACATTATTTTCTCCCTTATTTTCTAACCTTCAGGGAGACACTGGGTTCATTTCATTCAATCATGAAAAATAACTTTTAATGTATTGAAGCATGCTAACCATTCTGTAGGTAACTATTATCAGAAGTAATATCTTCTGCTTATTGGTGCTTTAACTGTAGTAGAGCTGCTAGTGTGATACTGAGCTCATTGGGTTCACACTGACCTCATCAAACAGGTTGTCGATGCTGCCTGATCTTTTGAAGATGCCGGCCAGGCCTCCTTTTTTCTCCTAAAACACAGATTTGTGTTATTTCTCTCAAATGAAAATATTCAGAAATATGTTAATAAAACTAAAGAGCCTCTGAGACAGAAAAACAGAGATAAAAGTATTTTTAAATAATGAAAAGTACCTTTGGAGCGTCAGACAGATTCTCACAGCTACGAGATATCTGACTGTCACTGTTCACCTCCAGCTCCTGAATTCAAAACCAGAAAACAGTTTATAACAATATCAACTCCATCCTCAAAAAAACGGAAATGTATTTAATCAATTGGATCACATCACGGCACCTTCTCTGCTGTAGCGCCCTCTGCTGGTTTCTGTGGCTTCTTAAACAAGTTGCTGAAAATGTTTTTCTCCTGAAAAATAATCTGGTGTCAGTGACCACTCCCTCTTAAGACATTTCATCCGCATGTTTTTGTCGCATTATGCTGCTCACCTTAGTGGTGTTATTGTCAGACAGGTCGTCGTTGCTGGCAGACAACTCTTTCTGAGCCTCTGCGTCCTGAAACAGAGAAACAGATGTTTAATGAAACGGTTGACATTTTTTTAAGTTAAGAGACTGATGGCACTTCAAGGAAACACTAACTCACCGGTGACTCTGTCTTTTCTCCAGACGCTTTGGGAGTCTTTTTGTTGAGGCCTCTGAACAAACCTCCACCTTTCTCCTGATGAAACAGACAAAAGATAGAAAAAAGGCTTCATGATGAGCTGAGAGAGTTTCAAGTATTTACAGCTCAAACTCATTGCTCATCTTGGACTTAACTCACTGACCTGTTTGCTCTCTGATAAATTCTCAATGCTGGCTGAGAGCTCTTTGTCAGCAGACTCGTCCTGTTAAAAGTCATCAGGTTATAAAAGTTGATGTTGCCTGGGAATACTAAATACATTATTTCAATCGTTACATTGATAAAAAGGTTGCAGTAATTTGAGTGGCACCTATCAGTTCACAGAATATTTCTTTATGAAAATATGAAATAAACATCCGTGCATGGTTTTGCATTATCCTACACAATGAGGGGATACATGTGCCAGATTTTCAGTGAAGGGGTTCATGTGAACATGGAGAAGATGTGAAGAAATGTTGGGAAATCTTTTTTTCAAAACTTCAAAACATTTTCAGATACCCTGCTAACAAACAGGCAATGATGCTTTACAACTTTACAACATTATCAGAAAACTGAAATATGAAGATCAAGAGCTGCATTTCATTTAAACAAGTAATAGGCTAATAATGAAGTAAATTAGACTTTTACTTCTTCAGGCTGAGCAGCTTCTGCAGGTTTAGGGGCTTTCTTGAAAATTCCAGCAAATATTCCTCCTTTTTCCTGAAACATATTCAGACAGTGAGGGCTCTCTCTTACAGTTATTCAGGACTGGTTTCTAAATGATGTGTAAAAAAGAACTCACCTTTGTGTTGTTCTCGGTCAGAGCTTCAGTGCTTCCTGAGAGCTCATCATCTTGTGATTGCTTTTCCTGAGAAAAGATTAAATCAATCAGAGCTTGTGACACACTACAGACAATTAACATGTCATCAGTAACAGTGAGGGGGAACCGAGCACTTGTACTGCTCTTTTACCGCTAATATGTCAGATTCAAGGGAAACTGCCCAGATTTTACACGTTTATGTTTGTTTAGAGGTCTTGCGGGAGTATCACAGCGAGTGACACTTAAGTCGGTCTTGACTACAAGTTCTAAAATTAAAAAAATCTGGCAGTGTGGAGTTAGACAGAAGTGGGCTACTGAGGTCTGAAAAGCTCTTGTTTTTCTCTCTTCTTAAGCTTAGCAGCTCGTGGCTTCATTAGATGCTACTAGCATAACACATCTGGATCTCTGACCAAACCGTCAGTGTTCAGATTTTAGACAATGTTTGCGTTAGATTTAGACAAGGAAAAAGAAAATGTGGAATAAAGAAGACAACATCTCTGATTCTGGTACATCAATTTGTTATCCTTTTCTTTTAACTGTCCATCAGTCCAACACAGTTACAGCAGCAACAGAGTCCTCCTATAAAGCATTTCACAGGTGATAAAAATTACATTAATCCCAGATCTGGATGGCTCGCTACCTAGGCCAAACAATGTCCTGGAGGAAACCTTATATTAACTTAAAATAAGTTATTCATGTTGTTTACGGGATTCAAACAAGCAGCCTTCAAGTCACAAGTATACACATTTTGGCAATATGCAGCTTGAAAAGTGAACAAGTTAATTAGTGTTCAAGACTTTTAAAGGAATGACTGGATGGCGACAGAAAATCAGAGAAGCCACTTCTTACGTCTTCAGTGGGAGGACCGTCTGCAAGTCTGGACGACTTCTTGAATATTCCACTGAACGCACCTCCTTTCTCCTGAAACACAGTTGAAGTGCTTATAGAACATAAATACATCCCCTGAGAATTTTTGACTTTTCATTTGAAAAATCAGAAGAATCAGAAGCCCATTTAAATGACACAAACTAATCAAAGCAGTTGCAGAATAATTTTCCATTGACTAATCATTTCAGCTCTAGTCCTAAATCCAGCTGTCATAAACGACAAGATAATTCCCAAGAAAAATGTCAGCCCCTCTTTTGTTCTCAGCGCTTCATTTTTCCATTGTTCACATTGTTCAACCCAGGGTTACATTTCAGGAAATCTGCACAAAAACACTATTATCATTTTGTTTATTGAAATTGGAACAAGATGTCCTACTCAATTTCTTCATATATCACCTTTCAAATTAAGTGACAAAGTGTTTTTATAACAAAAACTGACCTTGGTGGTCTCGGACAGACTGTCATTGCTGGCTGAAAGATCCTTCTGTGCCGAAAGATTTGTCTGAAACAAGAATTCAATCTGTCAGAAACAGAAAGTAGCTCCGCAGGAAAGAGTTACACAAAAATGTGTAAAAATTCAATTCAACTTCTACATTACAGCATTTGAGCACACTGGCAAACATACTTACAAACAACATGCTGTGCTCAATTTATTTAGTTATTTCTAAACATAGCAGCAATGATGGGTGATTAAATTGAGTACAAGCAGCAAATGACGTAGTAAGAATGACATTGAACCACGATCAGCTCACATCCACACAAACTCTGCAATTTGGCCCATTAAAAATGCTATAACAAGAAAATGGGGTAGAGCAGATCCCCCTACCCTGACAAAATGGATTTGAGACAGTAGAGAAAATGTATGTAATGGAAAAGCTAACACATCGATTGAGACGACAGGAAACACAGCTGGAGGAGAGGTGGACCACATGGGCAGTACTCAGCACCCAGGACAGTGACTACAACTGTGGTAAGGACAGCTGAGTCAATGGAGGAACTTCTGAAGATGGATGGAACTCCCAGACATTGTGTGGTTAGTTTTTTTGGTTGTTTGTTATTTTTGCGCATGTAACATTAAAAACACCAACAGACATAAAAAAGATGTATGTAACGCTGTGATGCTACCCTCAGTGTCAGTGCAGAAACAAGTAATGGGGGGCAGAGTGGCTGAGAGACACTGTTACAAGACACTGTACCATCAACAAGATTTTCTGTTATTTTAAGGTAAAAAAAGTTACATATATATGTTGCTTTAAAGCCTGTTTGGCCTCATGGATTGTGCTGTTGGATGAAGTGAAAGCCACATCTGTCAAACAATCAAGGTTGTTGGATTAGATGGTGTTTACATTCTGTTCAGAGTGTCTGCGTGAAAGCAAAGAAACTCGGGTTTGAGGAGGTGTACCTCTACGGTCGTTTTTGGAGTCTTTTTGAGGAGTCCGCTGAACAAACCGCCTTTTTCCTACAGAGAGCAGAAAACATGTTAAATCAAACTGACGATTTATTTTCTTTAATTCCAGATTGAAGATTATCGTCCACCTACAGAGCTGCAGATATTTTCCCACATTAGCGTTGCTGATCATGTGAGTCATAGTGACTCATGGAGTTTCTGTGGGTGCGTGGGGAGGATCTGTCACTGTCACCTCTATCATGAAGACTCACCTTGTTCTCCGACAGGCTGTCAGTGCTGGCAGAGAGCTCACTGTGTAACGTCTCTGCTTCCTAAATACAACAAAAATGTTACTCAACCTGTGTGAACATGAATATTGACTGCAGGAATCCAGTTACTGACACAAAAAAGGTTCAAGCAGGAGTCCACAGCGCTTTAGATTCAAGGCTTCGGAAGCAGCAGTGGGCTGTAATACCCTTCCTGTCCAGTGACAATCATGTATCTCTTATTTAGGAGATTTTGAATTCGATTTTTTTCTTTCACAACGGACAACGGTATATCAACAACTTAAAAAATGAGCTCAGCCTTCAATAGCTACATCAGTAACATGCAACATTATCATCAATGCAGAAGCAATATTTATACATACATTTCAGATATAATAGTAGGAAACATTTTACTGCACAATGAGTACTTTTGCTTTAAGCATATAAAAGTTTTACCTCCTTCAGTCGGGGGGCCTCGGACAGTTTGGGAGATTTCTTGAACATCCCACTGAAAACACTTCCTCCTTTCTCCTGAAACATAAAGACAAATAAGATTTCATTTTCTGGACACTGAGAAGAAGTATGTGAAGTTACACACTTATAATTAAAGTTTGGATAATTCGAAAAATTATCTTGTGGTGAGGTTGTGACAAAAAAGGGGAAGGTTAATGTATTTTTTTTCTTTTTGCTCACGGAAGGGCACAGAGCACATCCTGTTTCTTTATCAGTGCTTTATTTTCCACCTCACACCTAACTAGTTCAATTTGCTTTTTCCCTTTACTGTCAAATGCTAACTCCAAACTCTTTGTTTCCATGACTGAGTAAACTGAATAATCAAACTGACCTGGCTCACCAGTCATTCTTCATTTTCTCTGGAGACTTTGTGCCCAGTAGCAGACAAAATAGCATTGAGACAGAGAGGGTTGTAGGGAACCAAACTACACTAAATGCAGATTGTTTCCATATTCTAGAGCCATTACATTGCGCAATCAACATTTAGTTCATAACAATACGTATAAAAGTTGTCAGTTTAAGTATCATTTTGAATGTATGTAACAAAGCGTCTTTAACAGGGTGTTGCAATTTTTTCAAAATATAGGGGAGGGTTCAAAGTAAATATAAGACTCAGCCCCTGTCATTAACCCAGTCATTCTGGGCTCCTTACTTTAGTGGTGCTGTTCTCATTAGTCTGATTACTGTCTGACGTGTCCGTTTGCTGCGACTGCTTATCCTGAAACAAAAACAAAAAACAATACAACGGCTCAGTTGTTTGATCAATGAACAAGAATCCACCAAGTGATCATTTTTTTCTTTACTTGCTCTCTGATCTTTTTATTTACTCTCTTACATTTCTCTTTCATGTCAATTCTGTATTTAAAGTTATAAAGAGTCTTGCAGTTACAAAGAGCATCAGAAGACTGCAACAGATGAACAGTAAGACTTTGCACCGTCAATCTGTCCTTTCTTGTTGTCCTTAAATATAACTCATAAACAAGCAGACAACAACGCTACAACCGCAAAGGATCCCTAAATTTGTTGAATCCTTTAAGTAGGGACGTGACAGTTGTACATAAGAAACCCAAACATTTTCACTACACTCTACTTGTTATTAGGCATTTGCATCGTATCATTAATATGTTCAAAACCCTGAACCTCCTTTTATTTACACTCACGTTCACTTTTTCTGACAGGGTGAAAAAGAAGGCAGTCTGAAACACATTTTCAGTGATCATAAGACCGTCTAAAATGTGTGCAAAAACATTTTCTACCTGCCCCGGTGTTCCCTCTCCTGGAAGCTTGGGAGACTTTCGGAGAATCCCGCTGAAAATTCCTCCTTTCTCCTGGTGACATCAGACAGATTGATTCACACCATCAGTGACTGTTACATAATCATAATGATGATAATGCTGCAGTTATAATCCAGCTACTTCCCAGCCGAGCACTTCTGAGCTCACCTTTGTGTTCTCAGACAGATTATCATTACTGCCTGACAGATTATCTTGTAGAGACTGTTGGTCCTAAAAGATAAAATGAACCGGTTCAATGTGATCATCAGGCCACTGGATTTAACTGATGATTCGACCTTTCTGTCTTTGTTTAATAGTTTTCGGCTGCATCACCTCATCAGTCTGAGCAGCTTCTGTTGGTTTCGGAGACTTCTTGAAGATCCCGCCAAATATTCCTCCTTTTTCCTGAAACAGATAAAAGCAAAGGCTCAGTTATGTAAGATCTATTTGGGTGAAGCTCCCCTCAGTGAGGGGCCTTTCTGCATGACAAAATGTTAATCTGTGTGTACACTGTAATTAAAGATTATTTTGTCTGCACTGTGACACAGAGCTGCTCACCTTGTTGCTGTTGTTTTCAGACAGACTGTCGCTGCTGGCAGACAGCTCACTGTTAACACTCAGACTGTCCTGAAACATAAATGTAAAAAAACAATAAAAAGTGAAAAACACACAAAAATAATTAAATGTATCAACAGATCTTCATTTCGTATTTTAAGAAGGAGGCCATTCTTGTCTCTCACCTGTGCAGGTGCCTCATCTGCTGTTTTATTGTGTTTCTTAAGGATGCCAGAGAACAAGCCTCCCTTTTCCTGTGAACAATGTGCAAACAGTAATGATGAATGCTTTTTTTTTCTTCTAAATTTGCATTTGTGATAACAAAAAAAGATACAACAGAACAGATCTCAGAAATTAATGCATTTGTTCATTTCTGAGAATGTTCCAGGAAATTTGTATTGTTTGATAAAATTCCCACAGAAGGTGGGGGGAAATCTGCACTGAAATCACAAAGCTCACAGTGGCACTGGGGGCTTTGATACATCTTTATAGACACTACTGTCTGATTTAAATAGCTGTCTGGTGAAATTAAGCTTCACTAGCAAGACAGATGGAAAACAAAAGTCTCAGAGCGTAAAAAAGGTGGTGGTTTTGTCATTTGGTCATGGTATTAAGATCCCTCTCATACACCCACCTGACTAAGGCCAGACATATACTTGCTTAGAACCACATGTTCACGTAAACAACCGGCTGAATTAGATGAACGTAGATGGTCACACAAGTGCCTACATACAACGTGTTTTACTGGAGGATACAACTAGAGGGCACACGTTTGTTGTTGTTGTTGTTGTTGTTGTTGTCCCTGCTGCTGACGTGCTTACTGACTCCTGACCATGTCATGTCCCCATACTGGACCTACACTCCGCATCTTGCATAGGCGTAACTTTAAATTTATGAGGACGTGCACAACCGACACTCCTAATGGACGCAGGACACGTGCGTACCTGGATGCATTGTTAAAAGCAAGTACATCTTTGGCCTCAGTGGCAAGCGGGGCTCTGCTGCCACATGACATCATACGCCATTTTTATGTATCAAATAAGTAATTAAAAACAAACTTATCAGCACCCCCTACTTAAAATGACAGAAGTTATGTTTGGACAAATGTTATCTGACATGTACTTTGAGTATTTAGTTTGGCTCATGCCCCACTTACTGCAGCCAGCCCCCAGGAAGCAATTTTGCTTAATTTTTGGGGAGCTGTCACGTCATCAGTGGCAGCCAATACAGTCAATGGTTGGGAACTGATACATTTGATAAAATCCAACTGTATCTGGTCCATGAGATGGGCGAGTGACATCACGAACGCTTCAGAAACGTAAGGCCAATAAAATGAGACCTACTTGGGATTGTTCTGAACTCTTCTCATCTGCTTCTTCTGTATCTTCAGGATCGCTGTCAGCTTTGCTGACCTGGCAAACAGCAAAACAACGAGTAAGAGGCAACAAGAGGCTGACAGGGAAAGTTAACTTTCAGAAAAGGAGCAGAAGAGTCAATGTTACCGTCACTGCTGGAGACGATGATTTCTCTCTAGGAGTTTTCCGGAACATTCCAGCAATCAGACCTCCTATGTCCTGAAATAAAGGTTGAGAAAAAAATCTGATTTACCCATCTAATGACAAGGTGCCTTTATGTTCACCTTACAGAAATTGTACTGTTGCGCAATTGAGCACTGTGAAATATATGTTAATGTGGAATTAATCTTATTATGTGGCTTCTCTAGTGTCGTTTGTGCATTACAAGGAAGTGTACTTTTACAATAATCTAATTTTCAAAAGAATACATTTCCACTTTGTTGTTCCTCTGTCACTTCTGATTTGTTTTGAAAAAGCAGAACTAGCGTGTTGACATGAGAGAAGAGAGTCAGACACGATTGTTATCACTTACCTCTTTGGGTTTTGCATTCTTCTCCTGCTTGTTTTTTTCTACGGATTGTTCCTTTTCGGAGGCTGCTTCCTCTGCGCTCGGGTCTGGACTCGGCTCTCTGCTGGCCTTCGAGAACAATCAATAATTTTCAGCACAATATGATCATCCTGAACTTTTTCCATCAATACAACCAGACAAGAGAAGTCAATAATCAAATAGATGCTTAAAATTTTATTAAGATCATCTGATTCCTTCCAGTCAACTCATCATCGTTCATTTATTGCTGCGTCATAAATACAACAGGTTCAATTTCAAGTGGCACATAAAATGTGTCAAACGTCCTTAAAGGTTTAGAGAACTTCGCTGATAAATAAGATTTTTCACAAGCACAATAAGTAATTGAACCAGTCTGAAAAAACAAATTAAATTGAGGCATGAATACTTGACTCACAAGTCACATGTGTCACTTTGTCAAGTTATGAAACTGTAGGTTTGAAACATGAACAGTGGCATAAACGTTTTCTGTTTTTGGGGGGTCAATTCATGCCTTTATTAGAAAGTCAAGGGCAGACAACAAAGGGCCCAGGCTGGCTGTGAACCTAGGATGTCTCAGTTCACAGACAGGTTAAAATGAAAACCTCCACCATCAACACCACCAACACCCATGAACAAGTATTTCCACTTAAAAAAAACTTCTGTAAAATACTGCAGCCACCACCAGCAGAAAACACCAAACCAGACGGTGCTTCATACCTTTGGTGACGACTTGAATTGCAACCCTTTCATTACTCCCTTCAGACCGCCCTGTTAGATCATAGTCACATGTCACAAACCAGCTGATCAACAGTGGAAAACACACACACACACACACACACACACACACACACACACATACAGACACTCTTGCATTACTAGTGAAGACATTCAATGAAATAATGCATTGCCTGACCCTAACTGTAACTGTCAGAACTAAATGTCTAACCCCGACCTAAACTTGATTCTGACCATAACCTTAAAACTTCCCAACAGCCCTTTAAAGATGTGAGAACCAACCAAAACATCCTCACAAAACTGGTTTAGAGATAAGAGTTGTCCACAGAAAGATACAAAGACAAGCACACATACCGGTTTGCTGCCAGAAGCCTGTTTGGCCGGAACCTCATCAGTTTTTTCCTCTTTGTCAGAGTCGTCGAACACATAACTCTGATGAAGAAAGAAAAATCAGATAAACTCAATAACTGCTGATTCAAGACCTGCATTAAGAAAAACATTCAGCTTTATACACAGTAACTATGGTGCTGCACAGAGAGGCTGTAAAACATCCTATAGTTTTATGTATATTACATTTTTCCCATGAGATATGTTTATGCTTAGTGCCTCTTTTTTCCTCTATTTGATAGTTATAAGATTCTCTTTAATCTAATGGGTCACAACACTGACTCATTCTAGCGGATTCTGATACACTCCTAAGGTTTGTCTAACTACACACCTATTGTTCATTTGTGTACACACCCACACACACCCGTTTGCCACCAGGAACCTGTTGAGCTGAGGCAGTTTAATGAACTCAAAGGTGTGCCACTATAAGAAAAGGTGGAGTCAAGGCCACAACACAGCTCTGCTCCAAAATATAAAGTAATAAAACACATAATAATTGAATGCATCACTTACAGTGAACGTAGGGGACTTTTCTTTACGGCTCCGCTGAAACATCCCAGTCAGGACCGTCTGATTACTCTGCAACAAAGCACACGGACATGAAGATGAAGGCAGTGTATAAACAGTGTGTCCCACACGTATACTTTACTTTGGCTGAACACCCAGATATATTATTGGCCGCCCAAGTATATTTGTCAACCCATTTTAGCCTTTTATTCTTTATTTTTTTCTCTGTTCGATGAAAAAACTCCTGATGCATTAACTACCGGACAGTCTGCCCTCACTCTTCCTTCCTGTCTACTGTCACACAAGCTCTGAAGACAGAGTGAGAGAGACGTTCTCTGGTATCACATCCCTCCTGTAAATGCACTGATTGTGATGCAACCTCACCAATTTAGTGTAGGCCAATGCAGTTGTGATGTACAAACTTTTAAGTGCACCTGGCTGTTGCAATGTCATTTGGTGCACGTTTGTTTGTTGGCTACATCATTAACAACAAGCTTCCCCACACACAGTTTACCTTCTGTTATAACTACAGAAACGTAGGTGAAACAGCAAGTTGCCTGTATATTTCTTTTTATTATTTATGCCAGTTTATATTGTTGATATAGTTAAAGTGTCTTGAAATTTAAATTAATGAGGGACATTTTGACACCTCCATTTATTTTTCTATTTTGTTATTGTTATGACAAAACAAAAACTGTGATCTGCATTTGGAAAGTTTACAAATAAATAATTTCATTGTGACAGTACTTGGCTCATCAGAATTAAAAGTATTGACAGTATATTGACATTAATATGAGACATTTGGGAATGTTACAATTGAATACATTCAAATGTGAAAGCATGAATTCCACCAGAGTTGAAAATGCTGGAACGGAAGCTATGAAATCTGTAAGGCTAGTCACCGTTAGCAGGTTTAGCTTTCTCCACTGTGATTGGATTGAGCTACGCTAATCCCTCACTTGGTTATGTGGGATGGCTGACTGAATTATGAAAAGGCCGGTTTACCAAAACTGATATTTTTCATTTACATGTCAGGAAAATCAATAAATAAATAGTTGCAGTAGTAGTTTTAGCTTTAAGGCTAGCTGCAAGCTAACTTTTACTTGATGTAGCTAGTGTGCAGCTAGTTGGGTTTGATTCTTAGCTCTGTTTTGTCGACCTAGCTACAATAATTTACAGTATTTTCTATTTCTATGATGTAATATTTTTATATGTACAGTGAAAATAGACCCTTAACTCAACTTTGATCCAATATGTAGGTGAGTTGGGCCACTGTGTTTTATGTTTGTTGGGAGGTTTAAACTTTATGTCAAATGAAAATTCAAACACAAACACATATGTGTAAAAACAAGATGTGTTTTTTGGGTGCATTTATAAAAATTACGGCTAATGAAGAAAGCAGATAACGCTGCTGGGAGAGAAAACGGACAATTAAAGCAGTTTAAGTCTTAAAGCTATTCTGATGATTTTTGAGTCTCATTCTCTGGTCACCGAAGTGTGTACATCTAATTAATCTGAAAATGCATGTGTGATGCTTTTCTTATCTCATTAACAATAGCGCTTTCACTAACATTAAGATGGAGACCTTATTTACCTGCTGGGCCACATGAAAGGTTGAACTAACCCAAAACTAGCAGTTAGGCCGAGATGTCACTCTTGGGTAGATATAAAAGACACTAGCAAAACAGCCGAACAGAAACATCAGACAGGTCGGACTATCGTGTTTCAATATATCTTTAAACGCTTCGGTTAGGACTGAAAACGACAACAGAAAAAGACAGGTTTGCTGGTATCACACATCTCTACAATGCAAATCAACTGCCAGCTGTTTACCTGGAAGTGACTGCTGTTGTTGACACGATGACACGATAATTAGGTCAGTGCGGAAAGTTATTAACTCCAAAAGAAATACCTGTTTGATGAAGTCTGCTTCATCTTTGGGAACTTCTGATTGGTCATTTGTTCTGGAGCTCTGTTAAGGAAGAGGAAGGACGTTAGTGTGTTTTTATTTAAAAACAAAAACAAATGAGGAGGAACAACATATAATTGTGTGTGTGTGTGTGTGTGTGTGTGTGTGTGTGTGTGTGTGTGTGTGTGTGTGTGTGTGTGTGTGTGTGTGTGTGTGTGTGTGTGT
>OMLP01044591.1:0-11716 GCA_900302685.1 Spondyliosoma cantharus
TATTATTACTGTTCTGTTCAGAAAACATGATTCATAAGCTATCCTATTGCTACATAAATCTACCAAGGTGATTTTTTTTTTTTTATATACTATTTTAATCCCAAATTGGGAAATTCTTTTTTTACAGGGTGCAAGGGGTACAATAATGTTAATGTGTCCCTTTAATCTGCAGGATATTGTGTTATCCGCTTGTGTTTTAACCACTTCATAAAAGAGCATTAAAATGAGATGTCAGACATTGTTATTCTTCTATCCCGAGCTTCCTCCTGAGCGGAAGAGCAACTGTGAGCAGAGAATAAATCATACATCAAACTCCTCTGCCCTTCAATAATATATACAGTACCATCTGGTGTTAAAGATGCATGAAATTACAGTGGTTGTTCCACGTCTTGCTCAGGCACTTTCCTTTGGCTTTCTCTCCTTCAGAGTGTCAACCGACGAGGTTGTTCGGTGGTCAGAATCGTTTGATCATCTTCTCTCTCACAAACGTAAGTGGACATTCTCTATTTCTGCAAAAGTCACCTTTATGTTGTGATAAAATAGCCCTCTTCCCGTCTCTTTGATAGTTTCTGTTTTATACTCAATTCAGGTCAAGTCAATGTCCTCCCCTCTAAGACCATCTTATCTAACGTTGTCAATTCTGTGTTGTAATGACTCCTTACTGCATAATGAGTCACACACTTGTCTGTGACCTTCCCCTTGGACCAAATACACACTGGCACAGACCCACTCACAAAGATCCATTTGCACAAACCGGTCACGCATTTATGAACTGCTAACAAGCTGTGTGACGTAACATCAGAGGCATCTAACTCGCTGAACTGACAGGACTCAGAGCACATCCACCTTGTGGGATTTCACCAGAAATACTCACCACATACTCTTGACTCCACTTTGAGATAAATCTGCTTAATATGAAAACCCTTTCCTTTTTCAGAATGTTTGTGTTTTACTGAGTGTTTCACTGAGGTCCACAAGGTCAAAACTGATGTAGAAATGTGCCACCTGTGTGCTCCGATTCTTAAACTGCGCTGTTGGATTAATAAGCTGTAAAATGTGGGCATAAGAAAAACACTTATTTGGAAGCAAGGAGTTTGAGTCGTGTTCCTCTTGGTATGATAGAAATAAAAACTCAGATTGCACGCATAACAGTGTGGGCAAAAAGTTGTTTTATGTTTTTAGCTGCTTGGAGTAAAGTAAAAATGAACCTGTAGTTTTCATTATAGAGAAAATTACAGGTGCCACAAGCTGAAACCAAGGAAAACTGAGCCAGACACAGTTCAATCAGGACGTCAGGAAGTCAGAAACTCAGAAACTCAGGCAAGCTCCACCAACCCCGACTTCGCCGGCATAAGCACAGGTGGCGGCACACATAGCGAACAATACTTTTTATCCTTTCATCGCTTCTTACTTAATGTAGTGTTTGTGTTGTAAAACGTCTAGTCACAACAATGTTGTAGCTGCCGTTTTCACTTCTACTCAGTTGATTTTATGCTTGATAGAAGTCTTTGTGAGCATGAGGAGGGAGGCGACTCCTCCTGCCTCTGTTCCTGCCCTAATCTGTTAGATCGGCTGCTGTAGCTGCTTGTGAAATTCACAGACTTTCCGTACAAACATCCCTTTGCTGCGGGGGTGTCCATGTTTTCCCAAGCCGATGCACCGGGAACGCATTTAGAATGGAAGTCGGGAATTCAGACTCGAGAGGAGTAGCTTGTGGATGGCCATCAAAAGCAGCCAATTGGGGTGAAAATGGCCAAGAGACAAATATTACAATGACTGTATGTGTGTTTTGACCCAGCAGATTAAGTCACATTTTCAGATAAACTGAACCAAACTCCATGAATGTTTTTTTGTGACACAGTAGTTTGTGCTCCTCTCGTTCCATCACAGAAACACGAGGGCTGCAGAAACCGTTGGAACTGAAGACTGCTCTGATACCGGGTTCTTGACTAATCTAGTCTAATTTATCAATTTACATTAGCGAAAATAGATTAGCACTATGTCTCCGTTGGAGGAGAACCTGTGAGTGTGAGTCATGTGAGGAATGTGAGAGAGGAGAAACCAGAGTGACCTGTTTTTCAGAAGGCACGTGTCGTGTAGCATAACTTCACATCATCAATACAAACAGTATGGGGGTATCGCTATTATTGACGATAATGTGAGATATTAAAAAGTATATTTCCAAGTCGTAGTATGCATGTGGCTGGTAGATTAAAGCATCATGAAGGAAAATTTGAAGTTTTCCCGCCATCTCTGAATCTGTGCAACCATTTCTATGCAAAGTTACCTAAAATCATATAAGAAACCTGCGAGAGGAGAAGCTGTTGAAAAGGTTTGAAAACTGTAAGATATATTATTAGGCTCCGCTTGCAACCAGCTGTGTTTTTCATATCAGTTCATCTGCTAATTATTTTTTCAATTAAATAACATGATTATTTTGTGTCAGCAATAAGAGGAAATGCTAGCGTTGATGTAACCAGTGTACAGAGCACTGGTATCAAATGCAAAAACGAAAAAAGGCCAAAAGTGTTCACATTTGAGAAGCTGGGACCAGCGGAGGTTTGGTGCTCGAAATCGATTGTCAAAATAGTCGCCGATATATGTCTTTGAATTGATTGATGAACAAGAAAAGCCTAGCGGGTTTCTTTTTAATGATCAGCCATCGCCGCAAGCCTTCGCCATTAAAGAATCGTAAGCGTGTTTGAGTCTTACATAAGAGAGACTTTGAAAGTGGATGGGACTGCAAGTCTTTGCTTGCCAGTTGGCAGTTAGATGTCTTTTTAATTTCTGATTTGTTAATGTCAAACCCACATTGTTGTGTTTTAAATTTCTTTTTTTTTGAGATTTCACTTATCTTCAATTCTTGTTTCCAACAAGTAGAAAAGACAAACACCTACCTAGTATTTATTTATTTTGTCCTCACTCACAGTTACATTTCGAGGCTTTTCTCTGAGCTTTTCCCACAGTTCTTCAATAAAAGAGAGCTGTAAACAATCTCCCCCTCGCATGAAAATTATTTGTTTTGTTCAAATCGAGGTTGTGACGTAACACCCTGGTTTGACACATAACCATTAGGAAGTTAATGTCGCCCGTGAAAAACAACGTTTGTCACGGGGCCAAGAAAAGGGCCGACCCCAGGCGTGATACACCTGTGTATCCTGTTTCAATTGACCGAGCAGTAGAGAGGTGAACTACAACAAGTACATGGACACATAACACTAATACATTACATAATTCAATATCAAAGCAATAGGGCCGGGGTACTGAATGTTCCCTTGATAGGATATTGCATTCACCTTGCCCTAATTTCATTTAAAAGCAGGGATAGTGAATTACACTTAGACCTTAGTGGATTCAGGGTCATTCCTCAGTGTGTAAAGCTGATTGTGTGTGTGCAGTTGGGGGTCTGACCTGAGAACACAGTCTGCTGTTACATGTCTCGTTAGTCGAAAGAACATTGTGTGAAGTTGACATGATGTCAGGGCTACAGTGTGCATTTTAGCCAAAGTTGTTATCCAGAGTGACGAAGTGACCTGAACAATCCAAATCAGCAGACAGTGTTTTAAGCTTACAGCTACAGTGTATTCTTTAATTAACATCCTGGCTGGTCCCAGAGTGCCACAGTGATTGTCCCCAGCGATCGTCTCAGCCCCAGCTGCCCCACATTGTCCTCGTTGCTCCCAGCTGCTCCTAATTGTTCTGATGTATTTAAGCGTGAGTCTCTGGACAGTCAGTTCATTAAGCTCCCTTGTTGCACTGACTTAAAGTTTCTCAGCTACATTTACTGCTAAATTCATGTCAACCTGCTCTCCATTTTCACTCTGACTTTTGTCAAATGATCTCCCTCAGCCATCCTTGCAGTCTAACCTCCTAAACCACCTACTGAGCTACAGACCATTACCCCCTGTCCTTTCTGAATGAAAACTACCTTAACACTTAACAGCAATATTTGTGTGCTTTTGTTTTTTGGTTACGTTGTTTTTTTTTTTTAACCACAAGTGCTGTGGAGCAATGATTTTCCATCTGTTTCCTGGTTTCAGACTGTAGTTTTTGGGATGATAGTCTATTTCCAGCAGCATTCCCCTCATCCCAGTCAGTAGGTGAAACAAAATCCTCCAAGCTCGCACCATACACACCGAAAAACGTTATCCGTACGCAAACTTGGTAGCTAGCGGTATGAACCTAAACAAGCTAGCAGCTGTTACCTTACTCTTTTGCTGGGATTGAGCCATTTTACTGCCAGGGCTCGCTGTGCAAAACAAGTATTCCATGCACTGTTTTGCAGCCAGGGGCACCACCTTAGACGATGTGTTCTATGTAAAGACAAGCAAACAGCCAGAGCTTTTATTCAGACAATCGATATATCATTATTTGTGTAGCGCCAATTCACGTCAAAAGTCTTCTCATGACACTTTCCAAATTGAGCAGGGCTAAACCATTCTCCTTGATCAATTTATTGACAGAGACCCAAGTCCTTTAACAGGCGGAAACCTCGGAGCAGAACCTCGGAGACTCAATGGTGGGCGGATTCTTTTCCCGTGATACCAGAATGAGATTTGGTGCAGCCAGACCATTCCCCTGCGCTGTCACAGTGCTGTGGTGATCGGTCTGGCTAAGTGGCACACGCACACAGGTGGCATGATTCACTTCCTGCTGTTGGCTTGATGCCGATCTGCTAATTAACAGTCCGTGGGAGTAAAGTGCCAACGGATGTAGCACTACACCAAGACATTGAGTGCTAGCAACAATGTTTGATGAGGATGGGAATGCGCTTAACACAGACTTTCATACAACATCAAATGGCAATGTGAAAGGGGTTGCTCAAAGTGATGGACCCTACAAATTGTCAACTGAATCTTCAGCTCTTATGTTCAGATGTCTGCTCAGTAAATTTTGCCGCTTATCGCTTTTTTGAGTTTGGAAAAACTAAGAAGCTCTATAAACCCACTGCGCACTACCTGCTCAGCCCCAAACAGCAGACGTACTGTCATTTGTGACTAGCTGGTGAACATAGTGGAGCAAATAGCAACAGCAAAGTAGACTGATATTTACATTAGGGACATCATAGAGACCAAAAACAAAGCTAAAAGAGTGAATAAGAATACCTGATGTGTTTTTAGTACACACGCAACAAAAACAGACCATCCACTTAAAAACTATGCGCTTGTGTACAAACCACATTGTTTCAGAGCAATCAGTGTCCAATGATGGTCTGTTGGCAGCTACAGTTGTGATTTAGATGTAACAATCGGGGGCTCCTACAGAGGTTAGCATAGCTACTATATCATTTACATCTGGAATGGAGAGATTTTTCGTAATTGAAAGAAGATCGAAGAACAGAACTGAAGGCTTCGCTTTTTTCAATGGAAAACACTCTTATTTGGTGGACTGTGATAGACAGATGGTTTGTCCAATCGCCTGCCAAGTGTTTTCTTGACAGCGCCTGTCCTTTTCTAAGCGGTTTCCAAGGACAACTTCCCAGATGGTTGTGTGTTACAAACCATTTGGCGTGTCCGGTTATTTGTAAACTGCTCTCGTACCAAATGTTTGTTTAGCTCGTATGTAGGGCATAGGACTGACGTAACTCACTGAAGACCTACATGAGACCATGCATGAAGAACCCCGTTTGATGCTATTTCACAATAAAATCAAGAAATTGTTTAATCAGAAATATAAGGATTATTGGTTATAGCTTGATCTTTGCCGTTGCACGGTTGTGTTGCTTCGTAAAGTTGTCTTAGAGTAATCAGAATACTTTCATCTGTTCAGTCTTGGGATGCCAAACCAGATGTAATATATGGGAACACTAACACTTACACAGTACTGACCTTGAGAGTAATACGGCACCTCACCCATGATTGTCTCGTATCCAAAGTCTGATACTGCTAAATGTCATAACTTATGTAGAGAAGTTTGATCGCTCTGCACAGGTCTCTCTGAGAGCTTTTCAAGAGTGTCCCTACAGAGGAAATCCTTTCCAAAAAGTTCAAGTAGACGAGATGGACCGCAATAAAAGCTTGATGATTCCGCTTGTGTTGACACAGTTATTTGGGGACTTCTGTAAACAAACCTGTGTGTGTGTGTGTGCGTGTGTGTGTGCGTGTGTATCCACGTGAACATATAAACCTGCATGTGTGTGTACACTCATTTGAATGTGTGTTTCCGGATAGTAATGTCGCTGCATATGCACAGATGGGCCATCCACTGTGCCCTGCCCAGATTTTACTAGGTAAACATCAGAAATGAGAGGGTTTGAAATAACATGTCAACGTGACACGAGCCTTTACAAAAGAAAAAGCACATGCCCTTCCTCCATGTTATCATCAGTGGGGAGCACATTAACTGATCACTTATCTTGACTGATGAAGACTGGAAAAAAAAAAAAAGACCTCTTTGTGGGAGTACTTTGTTCTGATTTGTTTGTGTTCTAATCATAAAGGCTGGTTCTGCTTCTGGGAACACAGGAGTGTACGCACAGGAAATATGTGAACATAGGATGAGGGGTATTATTACACATTATTAAGCTGCTCTATGTTGAAGGGAGTTCTCAGACGCTGCACAGAAAGTTGTATCCATCATGTTTGTGAAGTGTTTTGTTGTTTTTACATCCTCCCTAAGCGTCCTAATCTTTTCTTTTTTGTCCTTTCCAGATGGCCTGGCTGCCTTCCGGTCATTTCTCAAGACCGAGTTCAGCGACGAGAATATTGAGTTTTGGATGGCCTGTGAGGAGTACAAAAAAATCAAGAGCTCTACCAAGCTTGCGTCTAAAGCTAACAAGATCTTCCATGAATTCATCGATATCCAGGCACCGAGAGAGGTGTGTATGTGTGACTGGTGTTAATGTTTTCTTCCCTTTTTTTTAATTCTCCGATGTCAAAAGCCCTTAACCTCATTATGTGATTGCGATATCTTGGTACATTTCGAACACTGCTGTCTCCATTTTCACAAAGAGTCGGTCTTTGCTCCACCCCATCAACCCCCTAACATGCACTTTATTTGCTCTTTACTACACTAGAGGCACTTCAAGAAGTGAACAGTAAATACATGTAAATAAAAGTGACTTAAATCTCTGTGAAATCATGGCAAAAATCACCATGTATGCCTGAGATGATTTGACCTAATGTGGGTGACCTTCTTTTCCTGGCAGATAAACATTGACTACCGCACCAGGGAGAAGACCAAGCAAATCCTGGAGGATCCGACCCCAACCAGCCTCAACGAAGTCCAGGCTAAAGTCTACAGCCTCATGGAGAAAGACTCCTACCCACGATTCCTCAGGTCCAAGATGTACCAGGATATGGTCAACAGAGCGAGTGCGCAAGGCCAGCGGAGGTCCGTTTGACCGGGTGTGATGAAGACATAAGACCTAAACCTAGGACATAAAACTGGACCTACACTGTAAATCATCCATTAGCCCGTTGACATCTCTGAATACTGTGAATCTGCAAGGATGGGATGACATGCTTGACTGTTTCCTTTGTTTACACCAGCTCCATGCATGCAACCCCTCTAGGAAAGACGTGTCTTGGTGCACAGCACTGTACAGTACAGAGAAGGAGATTGGATGAGGATAAGCTAATCATTTTACCTCTACTTGGTGCTGGGTGACATGTCAATAAAATGACCACATCATGCCATAAATATTTGTCACAACACCCACTGTTCTCACTATTGATTTCTTTGAAATGGATGAGAAGAAATCAGCCATTTGCAATGTCATTAACATCCGTACTGGTGGAAAACATTTGCATACAAAACATTTTTTAGCTTTTAAACTAGAGCTAAAGAGCAGCTTTTGATCTCATAAAACAGTTCCTGTCGTTAAACATATATTTGGAGTTACACCTGCTAAAACTTCAAGCTCTAGAATAAACTTTCAAGTTTGAGTTGAGGGTTGTTTTCAGTTCAGTTGCATAGCCCAAGATTTATAAAACATATCGGATGGAAATATTTAATTTAGAGCAATAATTGCAGTGTTTACTTAAACCTTCAATTTTCATTGTCCTGTATGTTGGAGTATTTATTTTCATCAGTTTCTCAAAAACAGTTTCATAAAAAAACTCTCAGTGCTGTTAGACAGGTTTTCTGATTGTGAACCATTTAGGTCAGGGTTGACCAACTGAGGCCCCTGGGCCTAATTCAGCTGCTATAGAGTAGAAGAAATTCTGTTCATGTAGGAACCCTGATTTTTCATGATTTAGGTAACGCTCACTTCAACGGATGTCAGCTGTTAGTGATCTTTACTAGGGCCTTACCTCGATGGATGTGCTATCTATTTGGTCAGACGTGAAGTAAATGAAATAACACCATCAACGTTTTGAATCGCTACACTTTATCATACCACACCTTCCATCGTTTCCATTTAAGCACAGTTGGCTGGCGAAAGGAGATTGATCAATTAAACTGATGAACACAGCCAGTGCTTGACCAAAAGTAGAGTTGATGTTTCCATCAGCAAGAAAGAAATAATCTGCGATAAATATCCTTTTTGTCACCCAGCACTGTCCCGACTTCTTCTTTGTGAAATAGACGCTGTGGTTACGCAGGTGACTAGACCTGTTGTGGTAGTTTGTGTGTTTACAGCGAACAATAAAGTGAGTGAACACTTGATATCTGAAACTGTGCCAAACTAGATTGCACTTACATGTTGATATAGCTACATAATCCTGTGTATTGTCAACTATTCCAGGTATTCTATGTGACTTTAAATGTGCAGTATAATGAAGGGTTGGGTTTATCTTTGCTTTCAGTTCACGCTGAAGGTTGTGGAAATCTGCTGTCATTGAACATTCTGCCTGACCAATCATTTGAGGCGGGCCAGGATTCTGTTGTAATCTATCATTCGTATCTTTTCAATTAGATTTAATTAAAGTCATGTCATCGTGCCATCAGTACCAGAGGCATTATTAAATGTAATCTGCTTCATCGGACAGTTTGACAAAATGACTCATTATTTGCAAGAAATTTGGGAGCGCTCACTAAAATGGAAATTGCACTGGATTACATAACTCATCTGCTAATAATCAGTAGGCAGTGCTTCATTAAATTAAAGATTAAACATTGGTCTCCCAGCCATTGAAGCGAGTGAACTGAAAGCAAGCCCCAACCCCCACAGAAACGTGTGCAAGTTTCCTAAATTATTTTCAGCATGATGCAATACTGAATAAATATTTATATATTCTCTACTTGTACAGTATGTTATGAAATGACTGCAAAATAAAAAACAATTTAAATGTAGATTATGTCAATGAAATGACTAATGTGTTTGAACTGTGCTCCCTCAGTATTTGCACTCATTTTTAAACTGGTTGACTGAAAAGTTTTCCTGAGTATTTCGGGAGAGACATTTTATTTTCTTTACTGCATGTGTACTGAAAAGGCCAAACCCAACATTAACTGGCTGAACAACATATCACCCTGTATTGTATGTTGTTGTGTTCCACATGAATGTAACCTCCCTCCCCCTCTAAATTTTGTGATTAAAAAGGGAATCTGCATCGATATATTTCATGCACTGCGTGACTTCATTGTCGTAATACCAAAATGGTATTAGAGCGATGAAAATGCATTCATCCACTCATCAGACAGACGGATTGACCTGGATTCCACAGCTATTTCATAACGGCAATGAAGCCGACAAAAACATTTAAAATCTCTAATAAGTGAAAACCCAGTCTGACTGTGGGGTGATTCATTACTCTATTTCAAAATTCATTTTTGGTCCAGGGATTTAGGATTGTATTGTCTGGTTTCTACTGAACATTCCACTGGAATAACTAGCAGGCAAGGGATCAAATTAAATTATAATAACTAGCTGAACCTGGGGTGGCTGTAGCTCAATGGGTAGAGCTGTTCGATCAGTAATCGGAAGGTCACTGGTTCGATTCCAGGCTCCCCTGGGGGGGACTGAGCTACATGCTGAAGTATCCTTGAGCAAGATACTAAACCTCCTGATGTGCAGTTGGCACTAGCCTCTGCCATCAGTAAGGGTCCTGCAATGAGCTGGCGACTCATTCAGGGGTGTACCCTAGCCTTCGCCCAACGAGTCAACTGGGATAGGCTCCAGTAATCCTCCTGTAAAAGGGGGACAACAACATCACCGCGAGGGGAAAAGCGGGCTAGAAAATGAAATGAAACTAGCTGAACCAGTTCAGTTACATTGCAGAGAACTTCGCTCAACATCTAAAACTTTAAATTTAGTAACATCCTAGGTCGGATGGTACAGCTGCTTCAACGGCGATGAGTCACAAGCGGTAAAGAGTGATGAAAAACTCAACAGAACCATAATGAAACATTCATAGCGCTATTTTTGTTTAGCAGCTAAGAAAAAGCCACTGCTCTCTTGTAGTATCTGGGGCACTGGTGGGATGGAGTCACCCACAGTGACATTACACATCCATTAACTTAGCTGTTGTTGTCAATGTGTTAGTCACTCAGGGAATGAAGAGCAGGGTGAATGCGGGACAGCACCCTGGTCAGTAGACACAACATGGGCCTATCTGGGCCAGTAGACGGCAATCACATCTAACATGCATCTCACTGTGAAGGAGATTACAAGCTAAACATCAACTCAGCACGTAATGATGACTAGAACAAGCTATCTGTGGCTGTGAAAGAGGAAATTACAGTCATGTAATTGGACATCAGAGAGTGAGTAAACAACATGTACGTGCGGGAATAAAGGATGGCAACGTATTTGTCTGCAAACCACAGATATGTTGAAACTTTTAAGTTTCGGTTCAATTTTCAATGTACTGTTTTTGTCACTGCGTTAGAGGCCGGTAAGCCAAAACACAATCTTTCCGTAACTCAACATCTCGTAAAAATATATGCTGGATGTTTTGTTTCACAATCCAATCTCAAGCAAAAACCAATCACAACCCATTAACAACCAGTGTTGAGTTATGTTTCTTTTAAAAGTAACCTGTAACATTATAAGATTACTGCCATTAACCGCATTACATTACTGCGTTATCTACTGAGAAAAGTAACGTAACGTGTGTCAGAGTACTTTAGTCCTTTGAGACTCCTTGTGCACGTTGGTTATATTGTTCAGACAGCGTGTAGCCAACTGGACATGTACCTCTGAATGTGTTAACTCTACCGTCATCTTGCAGCCTTCTTTACGGCCCACAAGGTAACTCTGCAGCTTTATAATAGGAATGACAGATGCTACATAACATTTACTCCTTATTTAGCTGACAATGGACTGAGCAGAGGCATACAGGATCAGGCACAGCTGTTTCAATGAAACCAACACAACAAGCATTCATCCTCCAGGCACAACTTACATTTCACCGTGATGTTGTGCTTGTCCTTTTCAAGGGCGTAAGTTTGCATAGGGACGATAGGGACAAATCACCACCAAAGTTTGAAAGACAGAGTTGTCCCTACCAATATTTTGATATATTTTAATATAACATTTTTTACATAATGCATTGAATATAATACTTTTCTCAAACTCATTCGCAGTATTAAGCATATGTAGAGAACTACTTTTCCGACGTGCCCTCTCATCGCAATCTTCAGTGTAACCTGCAAGGCAACAAGTTTAGATATGCTGCCATTTGATTGGCTGAAGGGTTATCATGTTTTCAGCACATGAAGGTATCAAAGCGCCTCTCGTCACGAAGAGGACGCGCTATGTGGCAGAGTTGCTGCAAGATAGCTGGACTGACGGTGAGATATCAGGTTGTGCTGACGTAAATACACCAGG
>OMLP01044592.1:6634-18585 GCA_900302685.1 Spondyliosoma cantharus
CGCACACACACACACACACACACACACACACACACACACACACACACACACACACACACACACACCTCATGTTATGATTCTTTTTTCTATTTATTTTCTTTTTTTCTTTTTTATGTATTCCTTGTTTTGTTTTCACACACACACACACACACATGGCTGGCCGACTGTTATGTTCATGGAGAAGCATCCGTCCTCCTGTCTGTCCTCCCGACCGTCCTACCGACTCTTCCTCACATTTCTGCCCTAAAAACAGCGTCTGTCTCCGGCAAAAAACTTTAACTCACAGAGTGTTTGTGATGAAAATAAATCACGGTGACCGTCAGCCCTCTGACCGAAACTTCAGTGAACTTTCCCCCCGAACAATAGCCTCCGTCCCCGCGAGTGAGGGAGTCAGACAGCGTCCAGTTTACTGATGACGATTATATAATTATGTAATAGAGAAAAACGTAGCTTTGTCACTTTCCAGGATGTTTGGTGGGTTGGGATCTCATTCACACCACATTATAACAGAATCCATATGATTATAAGCTGTCCGCAGATTTAGATTGACAGGGAGACACCGGGGGAAACACCGAACCCCGGCTGGCCAGCCATCGGTCCCTTTCTTTGTGTCAGACTTAACTTTGTGTCTTGAGTTGTCGTTAACCCACTGCAGCTGCATCTTCTAAATAATGCCACGCGAGTGGGGATTGAGGAAGAGACGTCGCCTGCGTCTGCGCAGTGCGACCTGATGCAGCCCCTGACTCAGGAAACTCAGGAGACTCAGAAAACAGAAATATTGCAAAATAATAATAATAGCGAGATGAAAAAACGTTGCAACATTTCGTCTCATCTCGTTTTGGTCAACGAAAATGAAAAGATATTTTAGCAGAGTTTTTATTTTATAAACCACATTTAGTCCCGTTTTTATTCGTCAACAATATTGCATTATATATTTGATTATAGTTTTCGTCACATGACCACCATTGCCACGTTGCGTCTCGTTTCTATCACGTGATAAAGGTTTGTTGACGACGATATTTAGTCATAATTTTCGTGGACGAAAGCAACACTACTCCCAGCTGTTCCGTAGTAGCTGTTTGTCTGTTCCTGGGCGAAGTTACATCATACAGATGTCTAAAACTTGGACACTCACAAACTCGCATAACTCATCAACAAAAGAAATCCACCAACTTCTTCCTCTCGTCCTGTGATCATGCCTTGCTTGACCTATTGACACCATAAAGATTGTTTCCTGACATAAAAAGACAAATGGCTATGCATGCTCAAAATAACACCATCCAACTCTGTTCAAGTGGTAAATGCCGTGGTAAGCAGAGGCATGTCACAATCACTGTATGTCCGATGCTGACATTATAGACAGTGAAAGTCTGGGCTGTCATGAGGCTATAAAAAAAGCAAGTGGGGTTAGAGAGACAAAAGACAGGAAATGAAAGGGAAGGAAAGAACAAGAGAGTCAGTTGTCAAGATACATTTTCATTGCGGGATAGATTTATTTTTGTTGCCTGAGTTACCACAGTTTGAGAACATCTGATCAGTCACAGAGTCAAAGAGGGGGAGAGCCTCTGATGTGCAAAGAGCATTGGATAAGGTGTCAATTATACAACTGTCCAAATATCATTCCTCCGTCTCCATTCACATTCTGGCTCGTCCTCTTTCTCTCTCTTTCTCTTTCCCTCTCTGTAATGGCTCTCCTCTGGCTGAACATTGTGTAGCCTCTCCAATTTGCTGGCCTTTCAACTAAAACCAAAAGCGTGCTAGTGAGAGAATGACAAGTTGACAGACAGGAAGACAGAAAGATGTAATAGAATTTGGAAAGTGCCGACATTGTTTGACATTATTCAACCACGTCCCCCTAAACTTGCCACTGATGATGACAAATGAATATGAGGTGTTCAGCTCCAAGATAACGTGAGTTGTCCTCCGTCAGTCATTTGCATCAGCCGAATTTACCTGGAGTCTACAGCCATGCTTGCAGCCTTATGAGGCTGTGAGCAGGACCAGCATTGCTTTGAGGTAACAAGTTAGCAATCACAATGATAGCATCCATTAGGCAATGATAAATCAAGTCTGATTTCCAAGAATTCCCACTCACTACACTTTGAGATGCCGGCTGACCCGACCGGCTGACGATCCGAAAGTGTCAATATTCGCATTCGGAATGAGACTCAAATAATCAACTTTCTTACAAATTAGATCATTAAGGTATGACCAAAGGTTTTAAAATTCATCAGGGAAATGAATATCCATACCAGATTCATGGCAATCAATCCAATAGTTGTTGAAACATTTCATTTAAATCCAACCAATAATCTACCATCTAGAATTGTATATATTTCTCTGCATCAGTAAAAACCTTTTTTCCTGCTGGTAGTGGTGCTGGATGAGATTGCAGGTGATCACAAAAAGTCTAGAAGATTCATCCTCTAAGGGACCATAAATGTCAGTCTAAAATGTTATGGAAATCAATATTAGTTGAGATATAAACTGGTGGAATTAAAAACTGCTACTGATATTCTGAGGCTCCTAGATATGAGCCTGTATGCAGTGATGTAATGTCACAAATTGCTTAGAATAATTCTGATCATACTCTATTTGCTTTGCTGTAGCTTAGCTTTACTTTTGCTCTCAGTTCTTCATTGTGACAATTTGAGTGGATAGTTTTATGGCACGCTTACTCTCTGTGACAACTCCTCTAGTTAGTTGCTCCTGCTTGATAAATAAGACACACAGTTCATCTGCAGAAACCATCAGTAACAAGGAGCAAAATATTTGATACATTTGTCTTCTAAGTCTTCAACAGTGTTCCTCCCCAGACACAAGAGAGTTCTGCTCTGTTGTAATGTTGTAATCACAGGCTGGTGCAAGTGCTTTGTTGTCCTTATACATATTGGTGAATACTCGATGGACACTATATTTAAATGCCGGGGACATACATATACAGCAGGAGATTTAATTAAAAGAAGGCAGCAAAGGTTTCCCAGATAATTACTGCATATGCAGCCTTGCTCTGGACTCCAGTGTCAGTGTCATTTCAGGCTACAATGCGTTAGCCTCACCCAGAGATGGTGCCATGCTAGTGCTTTGGATGCACATCCACCTTACGAATTTAATTGAACAGCTGCTCAGCATCAACATTCATACACACGTACTGACTTCCTTGAGTCTGATGGCTCTTTTATTGTGACAAATATGGGGGCAATTTATTGGTCTCCCTGGACAGTAAATAGAAGGTTACATGCAGCACCAGAGCTTTAATTGCATTGTCAGGAGAAGGTAATGTCTAGCCATGGCAACTCTGATGTGCGCACATAAACTCATACGGATGTACGCATTTACACACCACCTACGTTTTTTTGTATATACACACACTGTTTGTGTCTGAATAAATGTTCATACATGTGCACACACTGTGCACATAAGCACACGTGTTTTGCTTTCAAGAAAAAAAAAAAACATTTTCTCAAGGTCCTCTTTCTATGGATTCTCTCCTTTCCCATTGGTTACACTTCACTGCAGGCAACATGGGGCAGACACAGACACAGCTGTTTGCAGGGGCTTCATTCTAATAACACTTTCAGGGTGTCAGGTGGATTACTCAAGTTATCATGTCAACACATACTTTTGACATTCGTCTATTTTTATCCGTTGATTTGTTCTTCTGGTAGTAGTAGGTGACATGTGTTATTAAAGAACTCAAGAAAATAGGTTTGATGATACTGAAATACCATAAGATTTGATAAATGATATACATATTGTAGTTGATCCATACTAATATCACCATGTTCTAAGGGCTGTATCGAAGGGAAGTGAACGTGTATCGTAGGCAACTAGAATTACCATGACCTGAATGACTGAGAACCTTCATCGACATGTAGTTTATGTTGTTCAATGCAGCAAGAACTGCAAAGATTTGTAAATTGGGAAGACAAAACAACTTCTCCATAAACAAATGGCACAAAACAGGAGGGCCAATTCCGCAGGTCAAGACTCTGCCATCCACTTACATATGAAGGAGAAAAAATATTACTTTGAATGTGATGTACACATCTTGACCATAGAAGACAGATGGTTTGAAAGAGGCGTAAAAGAATGTATCTAAGTCAAAGTGGAACAATTGTCTTTGAACAGAGGAGGTGGCTTAAGGCATTACTTATCACCCACATACAATGCAGTACTGAGTTCCCTCCCCAGACCACTTAACAACCATTCAAATCTGGGCTCATCTAGCCCTAGCAACCCACATGAATGCCAGTAAAGTCAATGACCCACAAGTGGCCCTAACGACTCTGACACTCAGAGCTCACACATGTCCTTAATGACTCTGTAAGGACACTCCCACACAAAATTTAAAAGCCTGCAACTCCCCTCCAGTTAGTTATAACTGAAGTAGCCTCTTGGATGAGAGGTGAAATTGAAGCACGTCCAGTTGCCTACGATACAGCACTCAGACTCACCATGACCTGGATGACTGAGGACCTTCATCAATAACATCACTGTGACGTTTGTTTTTATATATCATTGGGGACCCATGAATGTCCATATTCATTTTGTGGCAATTCTTCTGGTTGTCAGGCCTGGACTTGAAAGAGAACTCAGATGCAGAGTAGGGACGATTAAAGCAGGCTTTTATTCTGAAAGTATGTCTTTCTTTTCTCTTAAACAGAGTAACAAATGAACAGGCTATGCAAATCTCTTCCTAATCTAGATAAAGCAAGGAAACAATGAGACAAAACACACAACGAACTAATGAGGTAAAAGACCTCAAAACAAAATCTAAATAACTAAAAATCACTTCAAATGAGTTAAAGAAAAAGGCTATGAAGTAAACTACTCTGAGACACTTGGCTACGAAAACCTATAACAAAAAATCACTCCAACGGAGGAAAGCGGATCGGTTACAAACTAAAACTACGCTTCACGAATAAGCTGTAAAAAATCACAGGGCACTACAACGGAGGCAAATCAAAACGGCTATAAACTTTAACTGGCTTCAATACTGAGCAGAAAATTTACAAACAGAAATCACTCTTCTAAGAGAAACAAGATATAGAAATACAAACAAGATAAATGTGGCTTGGGTCAAGATGAGGATTGTGAAGAATGGCTGGGTCGCACGACTGGTACGAAACACTCTGGCACAGGACAAAGGGAGACGCAGACTATAAGACACATGAGGGTAATGGGGAACAGGTGGATACAATCAGGAATCAGGGGAGAAATCAGACCGGTGACACATGAGGAAAGGCAAGTGACCTGAAACGAGAGGAGAGTTACTTTTCAAAAATAAAACAGGAAGTTCACAAGACAAAACCCCAGGACGAGACACTCCTCATACCAGACACTGGTATATATTGAGGACAAATTTGACCTACTGGTTGCACTACAGAAAAAGTCAGCATAACCAAAATCATTACCAGCCCTTTCATAGCCTTAGGAAGATGACCATACAGTTACAAAAATTCAAGCAGGTCATTACAACTCATATTGGCATTTGTTGTTAGTACAGCTGCAGAGGAGGAAGTGAGAACGGCTGGTATAAAGAGTGAACAATCTGTATAGGGAGGTGGTAAGGTATGGCAGAAGGTTTGAACAAGTACACGACTTTCATTCAGGATACGACTGTTGTTGTCCAGTGAGACAGAAGTCAACCTTGAGATCTTCCCTTTATGCTGCAAGGAACTATATATGGTCACTTCCACGGACATCCAAAATGGCGTTGTTATGCGGCCCAGTGAGGTCAGAAAACCACATGACTTCTCTCAGCCAATCAGCGAATATTAGAATACGTCACAGAGAGTGACATCACGCCATCGGACCAATCAGCAGCGGCCATGGCCGTTTCTAATTTCCCTCTTTCACCAGACACACGAAATACGGCTTTGTTTCACTTCCTGCTTCCGGACCGACAGTCGTAACATCAAAACTAACCATGGTAAGTTGATGAAACTCGCACATTATAAGTTTGAATAGCTGTACTAAATGTTTATATAGGTGTCATTTGTTTAGGATTAGTGAAATTAGTCAGATTTTTGGCGTGAAAAATGGAGAGACCATATTTGATCATACGCCCTCTTCAGGTAAAACTAGTGCAAGTGATGAAATGTCCAGCCTAGACATCAACTGATGCGTGTAGTAAGCCATTCTAAGTATTTTTCTTTAATAATCACACATTATAAGGTAGGACAATTGTACTCAATAGTGTATTGGATATTGTCACAGGTTTGTATAACATTATACAGTGATGCAATTATAGAAATATTAACTATAAATAGTGAAATACGTGTGATTTTGGTGAGTGTTATGACCTTGTAACAGTTTTTTATGATACTTGAATGGCATATATTGGTGTTTATTTTTTACTGTAAGTCTTATTACTGCTAAAATTGATTTAGTAATTCAATATTTGTGATTTATTTTGATATTCTGATTGAAAAAATGTATGGTACCACCATTACTTATAATGCCATTTTTCACTTCTTATTCTATATTTACAATTTATATGTCAAAATACTTTGTTTTAAGTAGATCTACACTTCACTGTTATTGTTTTCCTTCACAAATAACTTAAAGTGGGCACAATATTGATTCAAAAACTCTCTTTTCTTTAGCGGCTGTCCGGTGTTTTACGGGAAGAGGCAGACTGTTGTGCTTGCTGACCCTGCCATCAGTGATGAGGAGAGCTCTGAGGAGGAAGATGACGATGTGGCAGACTTCGTCCCACCCACCCACAACCTGGAGACTCCAGGCCCAAGTGACATGGGCCCCTCTTCCAAGAGGAGGAGGTGCGTAACCTAACAGGCCCACAACAAACAGAAAGTCAGCAGCCAGGAAAACCACCTAGAAAAAGGTTGACCTGGATGAGTCAGCCTTGCCTGACTACCAGCACTAACCCTCTGACTTCATGGAGAGCCCGCTTCAGTACTTCAGCAGGTGCTTCAGCCCCCATATGATGGAACATATAACGTACCAGACCAATCTGTACGCATATCAGATGGACATCAACACCACCTTCACCACCAGTGAAGATGAGATGATGAACTTTGTGGCAATCTTGGGGATTTTTGGGGATTGCTCAGCTACCCTCTGTTGCTGACTACTGGGCAATGGAGACCAGGGTCCCACAAGTTGCCAACATTATGTCATCAAAGAGGTTCTGTATGATGAAGAGGATGGTCCACTTCAACGACAATGCACAGACCCCTGGCACCATTGACAGATTTTTTAAGATCCGGCCATTGTTCAGCCTCCTGAATACTGCCTTCAGGAGTGAGCAGCAGACTCCCAAGCAGTCTGTGTATGAGGTTATGGTTGCCTACAAAGGCAAGACAGCTGGTAACCTGAGGCAGTACATCAAAACCAAGCCGCACAAATGGGGGTTCAAGTTGTTTGACAGGGCTTCTGAGGATGGCTTTGTTCACGATATGGTGCTATACCAGGGGAAGACTGCACTGGAGGCCCACGATGTCCCCCTAACATCTGAACAACAAGCCATGGGTGTCACCAGCCAGATAGTCTCCGCCTTGTTCAGCACCATCCACCACTACAGCCATGTTTGCGGATAACTTCGTCACCAGCCTGGAATTGGTGCGGTACCTCAAAGAAAAGAACTGTAGGTTCGGGAGTCACGTGGGTATGTCGAGCAAGATGGCTGCGCATTAGACGAGCTCTCCCAACCCTATTTACCAAACTGTTTTATATCCAATTATTTGCCACTTTCCTTTTGTAAATCTGCCTCAGTTGGCTTTTTTGCACATATTGGAATCACCCGGTGGAAGTTTTGGAATAAAAATGACTTCCACGACCAAGCGCTCCAAGAGAGGTCAGGCGGCAGGCCGCGTATCCACCAAGAAGAGCCCCAGCCATACAAGACACCCACATTAGAATCGGACATACAGGATGTTGAACCAAAGAGCATGGAGAACGTTTTCACTGAGATAGCTAAAATGAGTGCTACGCTTCAGGGTGTCGCAGCAGACACCAGAAATAATGTGAGACTCTGAGTGTGAGTGTGAAGAAAGTTTTGCCCGAGGGGCTCGATATCGATGTGGACAGGGAGTTTGAGGTAGAGAGAGCGCACCGAACGGCTGCTCTCAGACCAGGTATGGACCAGCTGCCCAGACTGGTGCTTATCAGATTTCTGCGACAATCGGCGAGGGAGAAAGTGCTTGCCTTGGCAAGAGAAAAGCGTGGTATATTGTGGGAGAACCTCAGATTGTCAGTGTTCCCAGACGTGTCAAGAGAGCTGGCCCTAAAGAGGAAAACGTCAGGTATAAGCTGGCAAATCCAGCCACCCTGTGCTTTTCATGGAAGGGAAGGAGCTGCAGCTTCACCAACGCCAAGGAGGCAGAGCAATTTATTGAGGAAAACTCTACCACAAATGAGTGAATCTATGTGGTATTACTTATATAACGTATGGAAAATATATCTATGCAGGTAATAGACTTAATGTTTTGACATTGAACAGGTGGGGGGCGGGGGCAGCCTCTGTGCAGCCTCTCTGCAGCCTCTGTGCAACCTGAGCCAAAGCCAGGGGAAATCCCATACGGCTGGCTGTACGATACTCTACGGACCAAGATGTCTGTTTTGTTTTTGTTTTTGATTTTTGAGTTGTTCCTAGAGAACAGAAGCCAAGTGTCCCTGTTAATATTGTCTGGGGCATATTTAAGTTGGTGTTACCTTTTGTTACTACTTCAGATGTTCAGAAGTATTCAGTTCAGAAGCATTCACCTTCACTTTGACATATATTTCTATGAGGGTGTGGTACTGACTGAAGTTAACAGGGAGACAATTTTTGGTATTAATACATGTGAGACACTCGTCTTAAAGCGCGACATTGGTGATATCAGGTCACAATGTAGCCAGGCTTCTCTTGCCATAAATATTTATGTTTACAAATTCTTATTTCCTATATAAGACATGGCTAATAACTTTGTTATATGTATAAGTTGGAACATCAATGGCTGTGGGGATCCTAAAAAGAGAGGGAAGGTTTTGACATACCTCAAGCATAACAAAGCAGATATTGCTTTCATTCAAGAGACTCACTTTAGGGGAGAAGAGTCAGCCAAACTGAAGTGGGGATGGGTGGGCCACATCTTTCATAGCTCTTACTCTAGCAAGAGGAACAGGGTTTGCATTCTAATAAACAAAAATCTGAGTTTCGTACTGGTCAAGAACTGAAATATGAAGAGGGTAGAATGGTTTGTATAGAAGCCAATATTAACGGGATAAAGATGGTGCTGTGTAACATATATGCACCTAATAAAGAAGACCCCTACTTTCTTAATGACGTGAACAAAGTTTTAGGGGAAATGGATGGCCAAATTATTCTAGCTGGAGACTTTAATCAAGTAATGGACGTGTTTATGGATAAGAGCAAATTCAGCGGGCCAATAAATACAAGAGACAGGGCTGCTCTACACATGCTCTGTGAAGACTTAGGCTTGGTAGATATTTGGCAAATCCCAGAGAAAGGGATTACACCTTCTTCTCCCACTGTCAGAAATCATTTTCTAGGATAGACTTATTTTTAATTTCAAGTAGTATTGTAGAATCAGTAACAGAGTGTACAATAAATGCCATGGCCCTGTCGAACCATGCAGCTATAGAGCTTGGTGTTGATATTAACACAGATAAAGAGAGAAAAGGTAAATGGAGGCTAAACACCTCACTGTTACGTGATGAAGCCTTTGCTCTGATCTTAAATACTACTTTGATTTTAATACAGGAAGCACAGCCACAAGGGCAATGGAATGGGAGGCATCCAAAGCTTTTATCTGAGGGAAAATTATAGTACGGGCATCAAAACAGAAAAAAGAATATAGGTGCAAAATCAAGGATTTCGAATGTCAAATTAGAAAACTGGGAACTGAACTATCAAGATACTTTTCAGATAAATTATAACAGGATATATGCAAACTTAAATTCCAACTACAGGAAATGTACAATAGAAATGTTGAATATGCATTATTCAGGCTCAGAACAACTTTTTATGAAGAGGGTGAGAAAGCAAGCATGTTACTTAGCAGGCAACTCTTATGCCTCGGTCTATGTGTTAGCTTTTCTCCTGTTTGCATTGTGTATTCATCTCTCCTCTCGTTTTCAGATTCCCCCTCCCGACTCGTTTGGTTTCATCCTCCTCCCTGATTGTTCGTCCCCGCCCTGATTACCTCCACCTGTGGTGTGCCTGTGTGTGTACATATAGCTCCTGTGTTTTCCCTGTCAGTTGCCAGTTCGTCTTGTTTGCCCCCGTGCACAGCGTCCCAGCCTTTTGTTCGAGAAAACCTTCTGAGAGATTCCCTGTTACTGACCACCGCCGTTTCCTTTCGACCTGCCTCTGCCTGACCCCTGTTGGATTTGTTTGCCTCCGTTGCCTGTCTGCCTGTGTACCGAACTCTCTGTCCTGCTGCTGCTCCTGCAGTTGCTCCTCTGCCTGCTCCACCTGCTCCACCACAAGAACCGGTCATCTCTCCTCCTACGCTTTGTCTCTCCAAACCAGCATGTTTTTCCGGAGACTCTGCAAATTGCCGTTCGTTTCTGGTTCAGTGTGGATTACATTTCGAGATGCAAGCTGCTTCGTTTCCTACGGATCGTGCTAAGGTAGCTTATATGATCTCTCATCTGTCCGGCAGAGCCGAAGCATGGGCTACAGCGGAGTGTGCGAGGAACTCGCCGGTATGTAACTCCGTGGACACTTTCAAAAAGACAATGTCCAAGGTGGCCAGAGCTCTCATGGGTCTGCGGCAAGGCAGACGTAGAGTTTCGGATTACGCCATTGAATTCCGTACCCTGGCGGTAGACTGTGGCTGGAAGAATGACTCTCTTTGCGACGCGTATCTGTATGGTATGTCAGATGCCCTAAAGGATCAGCTGACTCCGTTGGAAGTTCCCGAAGACTTGGACTCGTTAATCTCTCTCTCGATAAAAATTGATTAATGACTCTGTGACAGGGAGAGGGAGAGATTTGGGTCAGTTTCGACTGAGGTCAGTTCCGACAGGTACCCCCTTCCTCTTATTTCTTCTGCATCTGAGTTGTTGCAAGATGCTAAGTTTTTTATGAAGCTGGATCTTCGCAACGCTTATCATGGAATGGAAGACGGCTTTCAACACTCCCAGCGGGCAATATGAATACTTGGTAATGCCTTTTGGACTAACTAATGCTCCAGCTGTATTCCAAGCATTAGTAAATGACGTTCTTCGAGATATGCTGGATATATTGGTATTTGTTTATTTGGACGACATTCTTATTTTTTCTCCTGACGAAGAGACACACATACAGCATGTGCGCCAGGTACTGCAGCGTCTCCTCGAGAATCAGCTTTTTGTCAAAGCAGAAAAGTGTGAGTTCCATGTGTCTATTGTGTCTTTTCTGGGTTTTGTGGTGTCAAGAGACAGCATCCAGATGGACCCGGGCGGATTGGCCCACTCCCACTAACCGCAAGTTGGTCCAACGCTTCCTGGGATTTGCTCATTTCTATAGACGATTTATTTGCAATTTTAGCACGATCGCTGCTCCTCTGCATGCTTTAACCTCTCCTAAGGTCCCGTTTCAGTGGAACCCCCAGGCAGACCTTGCATTTAGGAGACTGAGAGAGAGCTTCACCACAGCACCCATCCTCATGCTACCTGACATCAGTCGTCAATTTGTGGTGGAGGTGGATGCTTCAGATCTGGGCATCGGGACGGTTCTCTCTCAGCGGTCCAAGATGGACAACAAGTTGCACCCCTGCGCTTTCCTGTCTAGGAGACTCTCGGCTGCAGAACGAAACTACGATGTTGGCAATCGAGAACTCCTGGCATTTAAGGTGGCATTAGAGGAATGGCGCCACTAGTTGGAGGGAGCTAAACTGCCGTTTCTGGTATGGACGGATCACAAGAACCTTGAGTATATTCGGTCCGCGAAGCGTCTCAATTCCAGACAAGCCAGATGGGTGCTTTTCTTTAATCGA
>OMLP01044593.1:12248-27746 GCA_900302685.1 Spondyliosoma cantharus
CTCTCTCTCTCTCTCTCTCAGCCTAACTGGTCTAGGCACATGGCCTAGACCAGAAAGAGAAGAAAGTTTGCAAACTAAAAATGGAATGAATCCTAATACTACATTTCAGTATGCAGTTGCAGCTGCTTTTAATGGGCAGGTGTACGTTGCTGTTGGTTTGGTGCTTCCTACTCCTGCTACCCTACTGTTCCACTGCTTTCAATCACCTACTGAGTGGTTGACTTACTAATGATCTCTGTTGGCTGGAATTGGAATTTCTCTAATTTATTTATTTCTCTTCTTCCTCTGCTCTTTTCCCCCCTAAAGCCTGCACCAGCATTGGAAGAGATGGTAAGTTTGGATATTGATGTTCTTTAGAACAATCCAATTTTTTAGAATAACTTGGATTTGGTTTGGATTGAACATAGATTGCATATCGACACAACTAGTGATTCATCATGCTTTAAGGCAGGAATAGAAAGGCATGGGATATGAACTGTAGCTGTCCTCCTATTTAATCACGCAGCCAAGAATTCAGTTGTCACTGGTCTCACATATTGTATTTGCAGGTACTCAAGGGGTTACTTGTGTGATGATTTTCTGGTACTTACTAACAGTGCTAAAGTGTGCATTGTACACACTCCTACACTGCACTGAGGGCGTATGCAAAAATGCGATATCTCCTAATTGGCAGCATGGATTTGTATGAATTTCAGTGTGCACGATGTAGGTGCACACCTCAATAGATTCCTTAAATATGCTTATGATCATTTAAAGTGGCCATTGCTAATAACCCAAATAATCTACATCTCATGAAAATTCACATTTTAATCTTCAAAAATTGTTGAAAATCACACAAATATACTATATTTATACTGAAATTTCAGGACATTCACTGAATAGTGACAAAACTGTTGCGCTGCAACCTAGGGTCAATTCAAAGGTGTGGCTCTATGATCAAAATATAAAAAGAATAATAAATGTCTCTATCTCCTAAAGGGTTGCTTCAAATATTACTAATTAATATTGACATGCACCTTCACCAGATGGTATTGATTGAGTGTGTCAAATTGTGTTCCGTCTATTAGTGCGTCAGCAGTGATATTAAATATATTGTTGTCATCTCATTTTTAATCTACTTTCACCAAACTCTTTGACAGTACACTGGAAACCACCAGGATGTTGTGTTTTCAGAACTCAAGTGATTAAGTTCTTGTGAACTTTTAAGTTTTTTGACTCCTTTGTCTGTGCGATCACTGAGAGCTTTGAGTGGGCGTGGGCTTAGAAGCCCGTCTTCACCCCTTCCTTTGTCATTCAAACTCATAGTTACTTCAACTCCTTAGTTGTAAGTTACTTCCTCCTCCACATCCCCTGTCAGCTCAGCTCAAAGTAATCACAGACCAGTGTATAACTGCACTTCAAGTCCTTCAAGTGAATAAAGGGGCATTTGGATAGATCTGAAGTCAAAGGTGTTACGAACAGGAAGAACATTTCTATGGAAAGTTTTTTCAGCTGGCACACTCCTGCAACTACTTTCTTTTAGAAATGAAGGCAATGATTAATCTATGGGCTGGACTCATGGACTCCTATCACTCTTATTTTATTTCATTTATTTCTATAGCCCAGAATCACAATGCCTCAGTGGGCTTTACAATCTGCACAGTGAACGACACACTGCGTCCCTAGACCCTCGATTTGAGTAAGAAAAAAACCTGCCATATTGGACGGACTCCAGGACGGACAGACATGTAGTATGTACATGAACAGACGCAACAAATTGCGTTGATGGAATATCTTAATGATCTTAATGTGATGAGCTGCTTCACTCTTGAACGCAAATTTTCCAAAATCTCACTCCTCTCGTCCACTTCCCATACAGTAAGGTGAGTGGAGCGCTGAAATGAAAGCCAAGGACATCATCACCTAAGCGGTCAATATCTTGTAAAAATAACTAATGTCGTCATCTATGTGTGCTGTAGGCGCTGGTATTTCTAAGTACTTAAAGTCCTGTCTGTGTGGACCTATTATACATGACGTGTGTGGCTCAATATCATCGCTGCATTAATGTGTATGCATTTTACTGCTGTTCAATTTACTCCTTTACATGCTGTTGTTCATTAGGCTTCAATAGGATCATGTTCAACTCGGCAGATAAAGGAACACTTCATCCCTCAGTGTATCAGAAAACTAAGCACACTGACGGAGAAAACCACACTGCATAAGAGTCCAGTTCTAAACAGCCATTCTTTTGATTCTCCTCATTTGTCCTTCTCATTCTCTTCTCCTTCTTCTCCAGTTTTTTTAATAACGAATAGTACAAATTAGACCAAACGCTTTGATTAACAGACTATCAGTGCCTGTCTCATTTTTGTATTTCTCCTCAAAGAACATTGTTCCTTACTTTGCCTCCTCCGTCTTCTTAACAATTTTTGTTCTGCTTTCACCACAATCCTTGACAAAACACTCGATACAGCAGGATGAGGTCAGATCAGGTGCTTTTTTCATTATTCAACACTAAAAACAGTTACATTTTTATGAATTTTTAAAACGTTTTTAGTCTCCTGTGTCTGTGTGATCTCGTGGGCATGGGCTAAAGAGCTTATCTTCAAGCTCACTATGAAAAGGTTGCATTCTGTGATTAAGTTGTTCATTTTTTTTTTGTTTTCTCACCATGTTTGAGGCAGATGTAGTACATCAGTCCTTAAGAAATGTAATGTCCTGCTGCCAGTTGACACAAAAGCCAAACATAGTGATAATGAAATTGTTACAGAAATATACACAGATTTACTTTTTAACTGCAGCTGTTTCTCCAGAGAAATTTGACCTTGATCTGATTATGAAGGAATCATCTTCTCATGTGATAAAAAGAAAACAAACAACAACAACCTACTGTGCTCCAACTAATAATGTATGAATTGAAATTTCTGAAGAAGATGGATCTACCTGTACGTTGATATTGGTATTGAGTGTTCACTCACGTTGTTTATTGTGCTTGTTGTGTTGTGTGTTTAATTGTGACGTTCTTATTCTAGGAACAGGAACTCGAGTCCAGCAAGAAGGAGAAACTGGCAGAGGCAAGGCTGGAGGCAGAAGTGAGACTATTCAAGAAGGAAAACGAGGCCCTCCGTAGGCACATGGCAGTACTGCAGGCTGAAGTGTACGGAGCCAGACTGGCTGCTAAATACTTGGATAAGGAATTGGCTGGCAGGTAAGGAGCTGCAGCTCACAACTCCTTTTAGGTTGAAGCTGAGTGCATGATTACCACTTCCGGATAAAAATCAAACATACATCACAAACTCAATAATTGCAGAGTTTCCATTTCATGACTAAGTTCAGCTGGAGTGCCTTTTCCCCCCTTCACAACATACAAGTACACACACTGGTTGCGTATATTAAAAAGGAATGGTTTTTTTTTTGGTCATCAAGGTTAAGTGTGGTCCTGGTGCTGGTGGCAGGGGCTTCTGGGTAAAAAAGAACATCAGCCAACTGCTGTGAAAGATGTTGAAACAGGCCGATAGCCCGACGTCACGTTGCAGCATCTCCAAATGAGTGAACCCACAGTGGATTGTGATGTAGTGCGTCATGTGTATTCACTCCGTTTGGCTGTGCACACTAGTTTAAGCCATCGATGAGGACTAAAAATCACTAGTAGGACCAGCGTGCCAGTAGCATAGCAACAAAGCAGCTTCTCCATTTGACAGACTGATCGGTGGAATGTTCAACCCTTCACACACATGGGCCATGGAGCACCACACGGCGGCGCCACCCTGCGGTTTTCCGCTGGACTGCCAGATTTGGTCGGAGTCCAGCCTAAAAGGACTGCCTGAATTTTGAAATGACAGCGTCTGCTGGTTCGTCTTTCAGGGTGCAGCAGATCCAGTTACTGGGCCGTGACATGAAGGGGCCAGCACACGACAAACTGTGGAACCAACTCGAGGCAGAGATTCACCTTCACCGCCATAAGACCGTCATCCGAGCATGTAGAGGTCGTAATGATTCTAAAAAGCCTCTTCCCTCTCCTGTGGGCCATGTGAGTGTAAAACTCCAAAGCAGTTTCGACTGTTGATACCTTTTGTTGTGCTTCCAAAGCTGAATGTGTTGATTTGATTTCAGGAACCAGACATGCTGAAGAAAACCCAGGGAGTGGGCCCCATCAGAAAAGTGGTGCTAGTCAAAGATGATCACGAGGGGCTAGGAATCTCCATTACAGTAAGTCACAGTTGTTTTATTCCTTCCTTCTTCTCAGTACCTTTGTTAAACCTTGTCATCTCTAATTTCATGGAGGCGTGCTTGAAAATCTGGAAATGTAAATAAATTACTCTTACAATGCAGGGAAAGGCTATCAGATGCTCAAAGAGCATATGATTTCCACAGGACAAAGCATTAAAGATGTTTTGAGACGGCAATCGTTTGTAGCTGCCTGCCTTCATTGTTTGTAATGTTGACATTACGGCGGCCATGTGGAGAGCGAGGGCAGCTGCTACTCCTGTGAACGGACACGGCTATTTGCTAATCATTTATCGAATCAATACTTGTTGGTAAATGGAGGCGGTGCTTTTATAACACTCGCCACGTTCACTGAATCTCACAGACTATGCATACATTGATGCCATCCCACAGTATTTCACACACGCTAACGTTCTAATGGAACAACACAATTTCATACTGTTTTACTTTGTTTATATGTGGCGGACCCTGCCACCTTTCTCTCTTCAAACAGTGTGCTGGAGACCTTATTTTCCTCTGAGAACAGCTTGTTTATTCACTTATGGAAAAAATACACATTTCTGAGTTTGTATCATTACCTCATTAATATTGTAAATATTAAAATTCGAATTTGAATTTCTTCTCCAAAACTACTCAGAGCCTCTTTGACTGACTGTGTATGCCTAGAATACAAAACCTAGTAGTTTGCAGAGCACTTGCTTACCTGTTGCTCAGTGTTTGAAGTCAGATTCGATGTGAGTGATCGGAAAACATGAACACAAGGCTGCGTTGTATTGGCTTGTCAGTGCATCTTTCATATGACTAAAACATGCCGGGCATCAACATAAAGTTGTCTAAAAGGAGAAGTATTTGGCCAAACGAGTGTGGCTGACTCATGTGTGTGTTCCCATCAGGGTGGGAAGGAGCACGGTGTGCCCATTCTTATTTCGGAGATCCATCCAAGTCAGCCTGCAGACAGATGCGGAGGTCTGCATGTGGGAGACGCCATCCTTGCTGTCAACAGCATCAATTTGCGAGATGCCAAACACAAGGAGGCCGTCACCATTTTGTCCCAGCAGGTAACGCAAGCTTGCACTCATGTGCGCAACACGCCACGCCGTTTCTCAGTTTCTCTGAAAGTGCTCATTCTGGGTGTCTGTTTCAGAGAGGACAGATCGAGTTTGAGGTGGTGTATGTGGCTCCGGAGGTGGACAGCGATGATGAGAACGTGGAGTATGAAGACGACAGTGGCCATCATTACCGACTCTACCTGGATGAAGTGGACAGCAGCAGCAGCACGGCCCCCCCCAGCAACACCTCAGCATCGCTGCAACGTAAGTGTTCAAGACTGTTTTTTAACCCGGACAGTAGAGGTTTAAGAGGACTTGTGTTGTTTTTAATTTACAATGTTTCATCAGAGTTTGTGTTTTCCAAATCCTTCCACCAGAAGTGGTAAGTGAGGAGTTGGTATGATGTGGTCAGGATGGCCACACGCAACATGCAGTATTTCTGATTGAAAAATCCTGGAATTTTGCATTAAGACAGAAGCTGCACAGGCAGCCTCTACCATCTCATTAAATGTGGAGCCCAACTGCTTTTCTTGTTCTTGCTTGTTTCACTGATGCAATCACAATGGTGGATGCTAACGACATATGTCTGCTTTAGTGAAGCCAGGATGTTCTAAAGGTGGACTACTTAATGCGTATCTTTGATATAAATGTGCAAAATACAGTGAAGTATGACTTCATTGGGAGTGCTGAACTACTCTGCAGACTGGATCCACGTTCAGGCCCGGCTCATCCCCTCTGTGGAACTTATTGTCACGCTCCACTGTTGTTGCTTCTCCACTGTTCATGCGGGTGGTGTGAATGCATAATTCTAACTCAGTGGTTTACTTCAGCTCAACTTGTGAGGTGACTTTTTAATAGTACGGATTTGGTCGTTTCCATGAAATCATGCAGACGGAAACATAACTAAGCAATTGGGCAGTTCTGGCGATTGTCGTCTTGCATCAACAGCTCTTTGAACCCACGTGAGAAAGGAACGTTCATGTGACAGGTCATGCAGCACTCGAACGCTTCTTATGTGTATTTTTATGCTCTGTGGTGGCACAAAGAGCTTACAGAGAAATAAAACATAAGCATTATTAGTGTTATTAGACGGTGAATCAGTCACTTTTTTGATGAATAATGACAAACATTACGATCTGAACAAAAATACATGCATAATTGTACAGCAATGTAATGAGGGGATTACTGTAGGAATGCTAGCAGGCTTAATGAACAGCAGGCTAAGCAGACTGCACGTCTCCAGTCTCACGCTGCATGCATTTTACTGTGCTTTACAAATGACTAACATCTACAACATTCTCACACTGTATATTATTGGAATGCTCCCTGAGCAGTCAGTGGATGGATGTACTCTTTAGCTTTTTTAAATTGAGCTAAAAGCACAGATCAGCTTTCACAAAATGCTGCCATACTGAGCCGGAGAAACCAGAGACCCTCCTTTTCCTACCAAGATGTTTTTCAAACAAATCTGGTCAAGTTTGAAGGCACCATTTAAAAAGCTCAGTTCAAAGTGACATTCAGATAGTGTTAAGTAGCATTTAGCAACAATAACAATTGGTGCAGTTAAAGGTGCGATATGTTAGAATTGGCTTTTTTGAATTTATACTTGAAACTAATAGGGGGCAGCATTTCACCAGAGTAACAGCTAACTGCTAACTGCTAACTGCATGCAACTGTAGCTGCTGTTAGCTAGTAAGCTCAGTTAACTGTGCAGCTAGGGCCCGACTGGGAGCTTCGAGCACAAGGGGGAGTGTTGGGGAAGTCTACTATCGGACCATCACTTCTTGAGGTACAAATTCGCAAGGGGCTAGACGGTTAGCCCGCTAACTGCGACACAGTACAAAGACATCTTCAAAGTGATGTCAAAAGTCTAAAATCCATGGACTCATTCCACCAAGCACTTCAAGTTGTTGATGAGAACAAGTCTAGAGCGCAAATATGAGGGATGTTGTTTGATGCAGAACAACATATTTATTATTGTACATCTGAATCTGTGTCTTCCCTGCAGGTCTGGAGAAGATGTCACTCAGCAATGGACCAGAGAATGGAGGAGAAACTGGGATCCCCAATGAGACGCCTTCAGATGAAACCCTTTCAAAGCCTCCTGAGACTGACTGCTCTTCCTAGAGCGGTCAAGCCAAACCGTTGGTATTTGGAGAGAAAAGGACAGGATCGGTGGGAAAATCCCTCTCGAACAACTGAATCAAAGAATTTTATGACAACCCTGGAAGCAAGGGAAAATACATGGAAACCTTCTGTTTTCCCTTTTTTCCTCTTGGTGTTCTGGGGTGGTGGGATTTGGGGGTTCAGCCTGGGTAAGTATTATGGCTAAAAGTGCTTTTTTGGAGGAGCTAAAGTTGTAAGATATGTAGAGGAGAGAGTGATACCGAACATTGTGTGACTTTTAGGGCATTCTGCATTGAGATGCTGGTGGGAGTTGACTTGGTAGCTGTATGTGGGGGAAAAAAAACGGCAAAAGGAAGTACAAGTTGCCAAGCTGTCATGGAGGCACAGTGAAATCAGGGAGGAAGAAGTTACTTATTGTTGAAAGCATCTTTATGCGGCTGCTTTTTAAGAGACACTTGTAGATTGTTTTATTTTTGTTCATATAGCTATTCATCTGGTCTGTCACACCATGACAATACGATATCCTACAGAGATGCAGAGAGAGGCCAGGACAGTATATCAGAAAGGACATGAATGAAGAAAGGGTCATTCTGGCATTTTGTGACCATGTTTACATATTTTAGTGTGTAAATGATTTGTACTTACCAAAGTAGATTGCTTCAGCTGCTACCATCTGCGCACAGCTGCAATGGCTGCCAAGAAAACCTTTGGGGAAACTCTGACAATAAAAGTTAGGTCCGTTAACAGTTCTTGTTTTTGCCACTCACAAGCTGAAGTGGCTGACAACGTTATAAAAAATCTGTTGTTATTTTTGTAACCAGAAACACAAGAATCACTTGCTCTGGATTGCTGGACATTCAGCTGTAACAGCTGACCTCACAACATTTCAGAGCAAGACCTCTCCTCAAACAAATCTTGTATTTCTGTTTACAAAAAGGATTTTACTCATTTAATCACACTCAGAATAACAACCTCAGCCAGTGAGTGGCAGAAATGAGCAAACCAGCTCTTTGAGTGGACATAACTTTAATAAACTGAGTCGCCCTAAAGCACGACATTATAGCCATTGCGGTCATGTTGCAGCTGCTAGCTGAGGCGATTTACCGGACCAATTCCAAAAGCAGCAGTTGTAGTAAAGTGTGGATTATTTACACGCCAAAATATCTAAACATATTTCCAGCTCTAAAAATACTGGAATTCCTCTTGAATGATTGTCTTCCATAAAGAGAACGACAAATCGGTTCTCGCTTCTCAGATGTAATTGGTCATTGTAGAGCGAGCGCAAGGCTATTCATACTCTTTCAGATAAGATGTTCAATAAGATTGTTAAATTGAAAAAAAAAAAACCCTTTGAAATAAATATTAAATGGAAAGAATATTGTAAAATCTTGCTTGTTGTCACCGATTCACTTTCCAAGCTTTTATGAAACGCGTTCATTGTTTTAGGGCAGGTTTGTTTGTTTTCGGGTGGATTATGTGTCCAGGGTCTATTTTCAAAATGATGTGAACGTGCTGAAGTTTGAAAGCTGAAAGCAACAAGGGGCAACATGTGTTCGGAGCTGCCCGTGCTGAATAGTGTGAGAGTACTTGACTCACAGCTGCTGATTCTAAAGGTTGAAATGCTAAATCTCTCTGTAGTCATCCATAAAATTACACATTTCGACACCTCATAATCTTTTTTCCTGTTATACAACATGAAAATATGTAATAGAATGTTTTTAGGGGATGTAATTTACTCTCTGGTGACTGCTCTTACTCTTTGACAAAAGTGACTGTGAAACAGTGTGCAACTGTTTTTTGCATCCCACTCCATCCAAAGGCGCTTGCAAAACCCTTCCAGCACTACGGCAATCTTTTCTACTACACTAACTCCTTAGTAGTATCCCACATCCAAGTTTTTAATGGTATGGTCGAGGTGTCCTTGTAAAATCATAAAGCCCTTCAGAGCCAGCATTTTACAAATCAATCAAATAACAGATATGCCATATGTACATTTTAGGCTGAAGGAAATAAGATTTCCCTCCTCCAGATATTTTTAAAGTGTAAATACTAAAAAAAATAAAAAAGCATGTTCATACAAATCTGATGCCTGACATCGCAAATACTCTCAAGTCCTTGAGGACATTCTAATAACATCAGTGACTGTACTTGTCATTCTAGTGTTTGATGACAAACCCCCAACCTGATATCGTATCCTATTTATAAGGTGGTGATTGTAGATGTTCCATTGACCCATTATCCTGACATTTTTTTTTTTTTTTAAACCATGATCCATCACTAACATATTTTGGCATGTCACTGTATGCTGAAACTCCAGAGGGTGGGCACAGTAACACTTGATGCACAACACTGATTCTAAAACAAAGGTTTGGATGCTGTGTAAAAATAAAAACGGAACGCAATCATTTGCTAATGAACTCTGCTTTACCGACGGCTTCACAAAGTGTCGCCGAACCCATGTAGTGATATCCTTTATACAATCATGTTTCATGAAGCGGTGAACCCCATCCATGAAAGAGCCTTTTGCACCTGTTATGAATGAACCCGTTTACCTGAGGAATGTTTCAACAGGTTTCTGTGACCTGTCTCAATGAATGAAAAGTCAAAAATCAACATTAAATGAATTGTCATTTTCCACTGAGTACGTCAGACAGGATTAGCGAACTACCATTGATATATTTCTGTTTTACACAACGTCACAACTTTATTGGAATCAGGTTTTAGATGGAATTGAATACAATCATTCATAATGATGGGGTCTTTCTTAACTGTGTATTGTTGTGTATTGTATTTTGTTACTGATTTTTTTTGTGTAAGATTATATTCTGTTGTATGACATATTGCGTTGGGGACAGCTCACAGTATAATGCATTAAAATACCACAAACTACTTTGAACTGGGTACAGAGTGGAAGTTACTTCTCTCTGACAGACTGTTTGTGCTGTTTTAATGCAAATCTATTCAGTTTAATACATTACTGTGCCCAACCCTTCCTCTACCAGTGTTCTAGGCCGGAAAACGGGGGAGCCCTTAGTATGCCATTACTCATAACCTTAAAGCGTTCAAATGTTTCTTTACTTGTTTTTTGGTTTTTCTGTTTCTTTGCACTTGTTTTTTTTTTTTTTCTCTCCTCCTTATGATGTGCATCTTTATAGCTAATGTATTTAAGTTAAGCAATTTATTGAGCCTTTAAATAAAGTTGGCTATAATTTGGTGTATTTGCAATACATTGAGTGCTTTTTGCCCTATTTTCAAGTGTATTCAGTGCCTCAAAACTCTACTCTTTAGGAAATAAATTCAATATTGTATGGTGAAGTACAAGAACCCCCATGCAAATTAGATTTTGAGGCTTATCAAACAGAGATGCCTTACTGAAAAAGGCTTTAACAGACCCAAAAAAAAAAAAATCGTTTTGGATCGAATACCTTCAGACAGTGATCCAGTATGTGGGCCAGCAAGGAAAAATACTCAGCGCTATATACAAACAGAATTACGTAAACACAGTTAATAAAGGAATTATTGAAAATACATTTTAAGGATTAAACATTAATTCAGTGGTCATTATGTGATTGTATCATGAGATTTCTGTTTATAATTCCCCAACATACCTACAGTGCTCATACAATATTCAACCCCTGGGATGTTTTCCCCTTTTAAAATCTATTTCATGTCAAAGTTAAAACAGATTTCTACAATGTAATGTCAATTTATTATAAATATAGAATGTAAAATGCATAATTGCATAAGTATTCACCCCCTTCAAATCACTATTACTGCACTCAGGTGATACCCATTTCACTGCTTGTGAGACTAAAGCACCAGTTGGCTGTATTTCTGTTGCATGAGGTCAGCCATGTTAAAGGGGGTGAATACTAAAAAAAAATTTGTGTGAATTTTTTATCAAAAAAGTCTTATTATATTGACCATGATTCCCTTTATAAAAGCAATAAAAGGGAAACCAATTAAGGGGGTGAATTATTTTAATAGGCACTGTACATAACAAAAACTATACAGACTAATGAATAATAAAATAAAACTATTCATGTTGGAGGTTTAGTTCTGGAGTCCCACAGCCTGAGGAAAGAAGCTTCTCTGTATTCTTGTGCCATTGCAGTGGATGTGGATATCTTTAAGTGTTACTTTAAAGTTTTCTCATCAGTTTCATAGTGGAATACTTAAATGCTGAGCTGAAATGAACAAACAGCTGTCTGACGCCGGTATTCTTAACTTCAAGGCGTGTGAAGACTGAATGGAGGGAAGTGGATACGGCATCTTCTGTGGATCTGTTCATTGTAAATGCAAACTGGTGAGCGTCCAGGCTGGCTGGGATGTTTTGTGCTGGAGAAGCAGTCTCTTAAAGCACAACAAGCTCAATACCTTTCTCCACCTTCCTCTTATCCGAGCCTTGTATTCTGTTGGCTCTGAACACAGTCCGCCCATCCAAGAAGGCCTGGTAGAGAAATAGCTTTAGGTCCAAATCAGGCCGACTTATCCCTGACCCCTGCTCTTTTCCCTCTCCTCTGGGGGGTGATTGCATCGCTTACTGTGACATTTGGTTCTGTCAGTCTGGCTGGCTGGTCGGTAGACCACGTAAAGCAAAGCCAGCACATCACTTTCCGATGACAGACCGGATTTCTGCTCCTAGTAATACACGCTTCAGTAAAAAAGGTGAAAAGGCCTGGGGCTCACACCCCTCGAAAAATTGTACATGCCCACATAGTACAAATGAACTGTAATGATTTAAATAGCTTTTTTTTATTCTTATTAAACATGATTGCATTTTCACTAAAATAGACATGTCAATACTTCAGTACATACTGTAGGTTCACTTGATTTTGTTGGAATTTGGATTTAGCACTTGTATTCCAGGGAGACTAGCATGGTGCCATAGATGGATTTGCATACAAGTTAACGAAATGAATCTTAAACACATTGTGGATGTGCACAGCTAATAAAGTTGCATTTGATAAAAATATATTTATCTGGTCGTTTCGTATAAATATGCACTTGTCACACCTGAAAAAGCCTGATGGACTTGTGTGCATGCAGTGTATTCCATTATTGGGTTCACAGACACACATGGATTGATGCTATGCTCCCTTAGACTGTGCAAAGTGCACAGGGACGTCGGTGGATACGTAGTAACGGTAAGAGACCAAATAAATCCGTCATGTACACAAGTCTTCTCAAAATGGTAGTCTAGGAATGTTAAACTATTCAGGAAAGACTTCCAAAGTAATTCTTTCTTACAACTTTCATCTTAAGTGTATAGTGTCACCTCTTCCTTCATAATCTGACCATTCTTTTCACACCGTGGTATAACAGGAGTTCAGTGTATTTTACATTCACTTAATCTGTACTTACACAGTATCCGATGTAGCTATTCATCTTATTTTCAACAGAAATACGGAGCCAGAGACGGAGCACAGCCGATGTCTAGCAGGCCCTGGAAGTTGCTGTACAGCCTTGCATCAATCCTGCTGGCCACTTCCCCATAAACCAGCATTATAGAAGAGACATCAGTAAAACTGTTGACAGGACATCAAGAAGTGCACACAAGATCGGTTATGAGTCTTCGTAGTATGGCTTTTTGATCCATGGAGGTTTTGTAATTTTAAAACTTCCCTCAAGCTGAGAAAAGCCATTTAGAAGTCTGGGACGTCATCAAAATGTGAAGTCTTTGGGCGGAACGGGAACTTCACTGCACATACACAATGGGGCGATAACCAGGAAGTTAACGCAGGAGCCAGAAAACTTTTTTGGCATATGAGCTATTAGAGTAATTCTCATTGGTTTGAATAGTTGCCATCTTTGCATCTGGTACCTAGTTCTTCTATAAATCTGTGGTTTCTAGTGTTTTTTTTTTTTTTGAGCGAGACTTCCTGTCCAGCACTTCCGCCCACTGGCTAGCTATTAGCCAACTCACTTTTCAGCGCGGCAGCTAACACAACAAATCTTTGGCTGTGTTCGAAATCCCATACAAACGCCTACTACGTACTCAATCAGTATATACTTCATACAGCCCTCTAAATGGACAATTAAGTACGTTATTGCCAGCAGATATTACCAGTTACTGTAATAGTTATCACAAATGGAAGTCTACATTATGTCTGCCACTTGATACGGTATCTCCTAGTATCATTTTTAATGCAAACTACAGAAAACGGGGAACGAGACCCGACTACGGTTGTTGTTCGTGGTTCATGTTTGATTTAAAGCATAATGAATTTATGTATAGCGACCACTGAGATCAAAGATGGACGGAGCAATGTTAGCAGCTACTGTCGCTATGCTTTAATGAGCAGAAGAACAAGCTGAGGAGGTGACGAGAAGTGAAGAGAGCCATGAGGGGGCAGATTGGTCTGGCTGTTTACGTCATCTTATTACGTTTCATTTATAAATATGTGCTTAACTTTAATAATGGAAACACACATTATGAATATAAAATATTCTCAGAAGTGTAGTTAGTGCTGAAAAAGAATTTTTTTTTTTTCAGGCCGATCGAGTATGTTGTAGTAAGATGACCGCACGTTAAATAAGATAGTTAGCTCCGTTAGCTCCGGTGAGGGTAGCGACAGAGTACAAGCCCGGCAGGAAAACAGGACGTTTCACAACTTTTTTCTTCCCCCTTCAAAAATAAAGTGAATTGTTCCGTCAGATTAGAGTTATGTTTCTATCTGTGAATTCCTTCACGGATGTATTTCTCTCTCCTAGGAACTAATGCTGAACCATACATTGGAAAGACTTGGCTTTCAATTGGAAGTCTTTCAGTCTGAGAGACACAACTCTGGATCAGGACTTCGGAAGCTTGTGTTTTCAGTCCCACTCCAGTGGATTTTGGTATTTTCTAGTCCTTTCATGACAATGTTGATGAGCCACAATGTTTTCCAAATATTTTTTGACAGCTTCATTTTGTGCTCACAGTAGCAACATTTAAGCTGTTGTTAACAATGACTTCTGACCAGGCCTCAGGGTTATAATCTGATCTTTGTGGGGGGCCTCTAAAAGTAACCCTAACCCTGACAAAGGGTGGGGCGCAGGTGGAGGATAATAGTGGAACTGGTGCCGAATGGACAAACGGCAGTAGTTAAGAATGTGTTGTAGACAGCGCTTCACTGAGTTATACAGTTTCTCCTAACACGTCTCAAAACCAAGTCTTTTTTTAAGGGAGTCTGGTGACTTTCTCCATTTTCATCTTTCTCCAAGTAGCCTATCAGAATCAGAATCAGTATTCCTTTTTTGTCCCACAAATGGGGACATTTCTTTGCCACAGCAGCAAAAGGACAGTAGCATGTTAACAAAACTATAACCACAGTGAAAAATAAACAACATAATTAAAAAGGGTAAGAAATAGAATAGAAAGAATAAACTTCTATATACATATGAACATATTTAGTGTACAAAAAAACATTGTCCCATATTAGTAGCCTGTATTAGATACTGTGTCTTGTATTTGTGATGTTTGACATGTTTACCGTCAATATTCTTTGATCGATTTGGTGTCAATGGTGAAATCAGTCGAAACGGTGTTCAATGAGCAGCTGGGAGGAGAGGAGCGCCCACAGAGAGGCTCCCGCAGCTCTGTCCCCGCAGAGACGCACCTCAGTGAACTGACTCTCTTTGGTGACCAGTGATTTAGAATTCACTTCAGCTGTAGTTTCACTTCCTCCTCGTGGCGCAGCGACTCTTAAAACCGAACGACGTGTAAGGGAGTCACGCGAGACACACACACACACACACACACACACACGAGTAGATCACCACAGCAGTTACATAATTTAAATGTAAGAAGGTGTGACAGCACACAGCCCAGAGAGAGAGAGAGAGAGAGAGAGAGACTGGTGACTGTCATCCAGAGAGAACATGCTTCTTTTAACCTGCGTGTCACCAGTGGAAGAACTACTCATTACATTGCCTACAATTAGTTATTTGTGATGAGAATAAACGTTTGTTGGTTTGTTTTGTAACGGAACAGCTGCACATTGGCGCCCACGTGACTCGAACCCTTGTTTCAGTAATAGCAATAACGTGGGCCTCCTTCTTCAAGAACAGTGTGAGTGAAAAACAGCAGGCAGGTGTCCCATGTCATCACCCAAGCATCATTCCAGCTCCTCTC
>OMLP01044595.1:9822-49962 GCA_900302685.1 Spondyliosoma cantharus
GCTCATTTAAGTTATATTAAGGCTTGAATTACGTTAAAGACCTGGTTTAATTGAATAACAGCTGTTTGCTCGCTGTGTAGTTACCAGGCTTCATTAAGCTCGCCTCCGCTCCGCCGACAATCCACCCCTTTGCTCATTTTTTGAATTAGCCAGGAGTTAGGCAGAGTCAGGCACCGCCAGGACGCCGACAGCTGGAGCCACAGTGGCTCTTCAGAAACCTCTGGGTGATGTCATGGAGACCGCATCCATGTTTCTACAGTCTATGGGTCCCCTGAGTACGGGGCTGTGACTGCTTCGGGCCGTGGCTTTTGTCCCCCGCGTTTTACAAGCCCAGTGTGGACTGGAGGAAAATTACAGCAGCCACTACCTAAATATCCAAACGTGCGAGCATGTGAATAAGACAGACTGGAAAAATGCAAACCTTTCCTTTAAGGCAGTAGGATTTTGCACAAGCCTAACCCTCCCTAATATCTAATAATGAAGCGGACGTTGTTGCTCAGTTCGCCTTGGAGACGACGTTTCATTGTCGAGCGACAAATGTCAAGTCTGACTCCCGGCTTCTCGGCTCCAGACAGACGAAGTGTTCCTGGAGGCTCAGATCCAGAACATCACCACCTCACCCATGTTCATGGAGAAGGTCTCGTTAGAGCCCTCCATGATGTACAACGTCACAGAGCTCAACACGGTGGCAGCCACGGATGACGGAGGGTAAAAGCGCAGAAGTAAAAAAAAAAAAAGCTGAATGATGGTATTCGCTGTCAGGATTAGGCTACACTCTCATCCGTAACTTTTCACTCCCAGAGAGTCCACGTTTGGGAAAATGTCCTACCTGCAGCCCATGGACACGCGGCAGTACCTGTACTGCCTGAAGCCAAAGCCGGAGTACGCGGAGAAGGCCGGCGTCATCAAGGGCGTGACGGTGATCGGCAAGCTCGACATCGTGTGGAAGACCAACCTCGGGGAGAGAGGGAGGCTACAGACCAGTCAGCTGCAAAGAATGGTACGAGGATGCTCTTTTTTTTTAAGTGGACTAAACGTCGAAACCCTCGATTTAAACATCAGTGATATTAGCAGTTAAAACAGTCCCGGTGTACGCCACCACCAAAATCAAACAATGTCGTCTAACGTCTCCCTTTTGTGTTTCTTTTTGTTCTGTCCTCGTGTCCTCCAGGCTCCAGGGTATGGAGACATCAGGCTGTCTTTGGAGATGATTCCTGACACGGTCAACCTTGAAGAACCTTTTGACATTATCTGTAAAATCACCAACTGCAGGTAAAAAAAAAAACCCAGTCTTGAAGTCTTGACAGTTTGGGAAATGCTTAATTTTAACCGTTGTAGTTTCAAGATTAAGACGCTTCATCAAATATAGTCCTTTTTTGCAGTGGCATTTATAACAATTAAGATACAACAATTAAGGCCACAGCAGTTTGGAATGTTTTGGTTTAGGTACCTCGAAAGCGCTGTATAAACCTTGCGTTTAATCCCTAACGTGCGATCAAATGACTGAATTACAAGCAGCTTTTTTTTTGTGTCCTCCGTGCCGTAGCGAACGAACCATGGACCTGGTGCTGGAGATGTGTAACACCCGGTCGATCCACTGGTGTGGCGTATCGGGGCGACAGCTCGGGAAACTGAGTCCTGCCGCCTTCCTCTCTCTGCCCCTCACACTCCTCTCGTCCGTCCAGGGTCTGCAGGTAAGATCCGCACTCGTATGGGAAACTCTCCCTGTGCTGTTCCTTTGCGCCGCTAATGTTCCGTTCCTCCCCCTCTTTGTTTCCAGAGTATTTCCGGATTGAGACTCACAGACACATTTCTGAAGCGGACGTACGAGTACGACGACGTCGCACAAGTGTGTGTGGTCTGTCCGTTCACGAGCAACGAGAGTTAGGACTTTTATTGACCCCTTTTTTTCTTTTTTTTTCTTTTTTTTGCGTTTTAGATATGAATGGACCAAACGGTGAAAAGTCTGCACATAACGCTGACATTTCACTCTTTTTTTGCAAACCTGAGGGGAGAAAACTGTATTTTAAAAATGAATTGTGAATAATATAAACCACTTTGTTTGAAAATAATGATGTAAATGTGCATAAATGTTAATAAAAATCTCTGGAATCTTTGATTTCCTGTCGCTTCTTAAAACATTGCCTGCTCCCTGGGACAATAAGAGGGAACATTTTATTGTTATTTTCCAGGAGAATATTACCGGAATTTCAGTTTTTTTTTTTCACTTCAGCTCTCTGTTAAACGTTTCCTGACGACTTCACACTCCTCGTTTATCGCTCTTTCCTTTTAAACCTTCAAAGTGTCTGATAAAGATGTCACGTGGATCTTGGCTTCGAATTAGAAGACATTATTTAACACAAAAGACTTCACGCTAAATACATTTCAATAATGACGACACAAAGACAAACATACAAGCAGCCAGTCGCTCAATTTCAAGACATTTATTCATATGTTTTTAGACAAAACATTGTGCTGCCCTAGCATACCTATTTGTTTCCATAAAGCGTCTGATCTCAAATACCAGATTTAAGAGCATGCAAAATGAACAGTCTGAATACTTTATTACCAGTTAATGAACAATTAAATATGCTTAAAGAGGGGGAGACATTTATTATTTTTTGCTAAAGTGCAATAACAACATAATGCAGGCTGCAAAAAGTGCTATACCATTAGACGGTCGTCTCGATTCAAAATTAAGTCGTTTTCAAAAGCAGTGATGTGAGTCCTCCGCGTTCGAGGACCGGATGGTGTTTATCCTCCAGTGAGAGCGTTTTGTCTGTCTACAAAAATAATATGAAACAGTATGCAGTATAAACAAACCTGATGTTACTGTATGAGGGAAAAAAAAAAAAAAAGCTTGTATTTTCCCTGCAAGGCTGTAAAAGTACATTCCTCCCAAACCCTCCGTTTTCATCGTGACTAGACAGAAGGATCCTCAACTCATAACATGAAGAGGGCAGTGTTTTTCTCAGCACATACAAAAACACGTGAAAAAGCTCTGAAGACAGGATTTACTCATGTTTCTCTCTGTAGGCTGAATGACTTCTTGGCTCTTTTTTTTTTAAGATTAGGTGTTTTTACAATGTGTTTTTTTTTATTTGCCCTAGATGTGTGGGATGCTTCATTTCATGGTCCAGTCTCCAGGCCCCCCCTCATCTCTCTCCGCTCCGGAGCCTTTTAGTCACAGTAAAGTGCCTTCAACCCCATCCTTGTCTCTTCAATCCAGCTCTGCCGGGGATTTGACTTGAGAAATGGGTGTAGAGATTGTAAATCGCGCCATGTGGTTGCCCTTCCTTGGAGAGAAAAAAAAAAAAATGTGTGACTGTAATGAAAAAGGAAAAAAAAATGTATTTTAATGACGCGGATGTCTTTCAGGCTTATATAAAGTGAGCCGGGGTTTGGTTTTGAGATGTACCTGAGGAGATCATGAGTGCTCCTCGGCGCTGCCGCTGAAGGAGCGGCTCCGGATGTGGTTCCTTAACTGCTCGATCAGCTCTGGGTTCTGCTGCTGGATCTGCTGCGCAAACTGTTGTCCTCTGACGGAGAGACGACAGAACTCTGTTCAGAATCTACCAGAACAATAGCTTCACACACACACACACACACACAGCAGGATGAGACATCGCTCTGTTTTTAATATAAAGTTAAACAACAGGAATCCCCCCCGCGGGAGAGAACGGCCTCATCTCCTCACTACAGACAGTACAGGAAGTTTATACTTAATCAGAAACAACAAAAGCTGGGATACAATATTATGAAAAGAGAAAATGTTGCATCACTTTAGAGGGTAATTACACAGTTTCATCCTGTTTTCATCATTCAGAGATGAAATGCCTGTCGAGGTGAATCCCAGACAGATGAAATATGACACAAGCATGTTGACACAACTTTGCCGTGTGAAGTCGTTTTCAGAAATGCTGAGATTTTACCTCCCTTCTCGACCGAACTCGGATGAGATGGTCGACACCACTCTCATGTCTGCGCGGTAAATGCGTGGATTCTGCCAGCAGCTGGTTAGCTTAGCTTAGCATTAAGGTGGCACTTCATCCCCAAAACAAAAATACATATTTTTCCTCTCACCTGTAGTGTTGTTTATTGATGTAGCTTGTTTTGGTGATATCAGCCAACCTTCACTTTAATATAACACACCTAGACGGCACTCAGTCTGTGCACTTGTGCTTCCGGAGCTGTTTTATGTCCGCTAAAGCCGTTTGCTCATTTAAAATCAGGGCTTAAAACATAACCGGCTTCCCTGTGAATGAGATTCATGGCTTCTTTTCAATCTGTAACTATTGCCTTTTGTTTTTATTGTCATTTAAATGGTCACTTTAAGACACTTTGTGTCTTTTTCATGTTTTTTATAACCCTGTAAAGCACTTTAACAGCCTTGTGTCTCAGCGGTGCAGTATGAATTAATTGCCTCGCCTCGAAGCGCCAGAAAAATACATTTGAAAATCTCGACATTAATGCGTCTTTCCAAAAATCATGACTCAAGACAATCCACAGCAGCTTCGGGAAGGAACTATTTTCTTTCCACTAACTTCACCCACCAGCTGTATAACCACAGAGCGGGCAGCGCATGTCCACTCGCAGACAAGAGGCAGCTTAACGTCGCAGCTCAGCCGAGGACAACGCCATTAATGTTTACATCTGTCGCTGTCATGAGCAGGTGCCTCTCGTCCATGAGTAGCTGCTTGCTTTCTTTCTACGTGGTGACATGGTTGGCAGGTCAGGTTTGGTAACTCGATGGATAACGGTAGTCAAGATCGCACCGATCAAGACCAAGACCATATATATCAAAGAAAAATCATAACAAAACATGTGGCAGTCACTCTCACACTGACACCTGGCAGGTAGCAGCTGCAGCTGGGAGAAACCTTTACGCAACCAACGATTTGACGTTATTAGCTGTTTTTGGAGAGGGTCCTTTTTCACTCTTATCGGTAAGGCGTGGACAAAAAGCCTATCAGCGGCGGTCTTGACCGGTCTCGTTCAAAAAACCCGAGGCCGAGACAAGACCGAGTAAAAATGCCCTCGATTCCAAGACGAGACCAAGACCGATCGAGTACTACAACACTAGATAATAGGCACTCCATGTAAGAGGAAAAATGGTGAAATGTCCCTTAAAGACTAGAAACATGAAGAAGGTAGCAAAATCCACCTACAAGCATCCCTAAAGACACCCAGGACTGTCAAATGCCAAGAAATAGTCTTTTCGCTTCATATTGACCACGCAGACCTGAGAGTGCCGTCGGTTTCCCAAAACTGTTTGAATTTCAAAACGCGTGTAACTCATGCAAAACTCTCCAAACTGAGTCAGCTTGATCCTTTTCATTCTGAGTCGGGTGTACTTACGCTTCGATCAGGCTGGAAATGTCCGACAGCCCGCCCACTCCGGCTGCAGACCCGCCGACCGCGTTCGACATCATTCCTGACATGCTGACCACACAGCGACAGAGTGACAGCGAGTCAAAGCGTGTAATCAAACTGAACTTGAAAGCAAACCCCCCCCTCACACTCACCCACACACACACACACACACACACGCAATCAATTATTTTTGGCACTCACAGCTGTTGTACTTGTTGGTTCTGCATCACGCTCGCGGCCTGTAAACAGAACCCGAGCTGAAATCCACTTTGTTCTCTCACAAATGTACTTAAAAAAAAAGGACAATTGTGTTATCATCTACTGCTGCTGGCACCGAACGCCGGTCTGATTTAGATGCGTCTTGTCATTGTTGCTGTAATAAAAACTCTGGCATGCTTTTAGAGGCGTTCTCGGCCTGGCAGACGTTCCCGCGTGTCATCGTTTAACAACGCTGCGGCCCGAGACGAGGCCCTTTCCACTAGACAATAAACTCTTGTTGATTAACGGGCTAACTGTCACTCAGGGGACTAATTAGGGAAGATGGCTGGTCTAACCTTGCCAGACGCGAAACATAAGACTCCAGGACAAGTGGTTTACTGAACGGCAGAGGCTGTTTGTGTACAGTGGTTTTATTAGAGCTCTTACCATGCTGATGAAGGCAGGGTTGTTGATTAAACTAGCCATGTCGAAACCCAATCCAGCAGCTATCTGCGGCACACAGTCACAGGTAACGGTCAGAATAATCAGCGCTAGTTAAAAGGAAAAAAAGTGCACCCCAAAAAAAAAAAGAAGAAAATTCAGCCATCGCCATCGTTTCTGGAGCTTCACAGCAAAACTGCAGCTGCAGCATTCTCAGAAACAACCGAAGAAGGTGGGACTTGTTTCAAAACCAACCAAAAAAAGAACATAAAGTGGCTTCGTAGAGCTCGTCCGGCACAATCCAAGTCTCATTAAGCTCAAAGTTCACAAATCGATGGTATTTACACCCCTTTCGAGGCCTAAATCTTCACTGTAGTTACCAAGCTACCTACCTACCCTATCTGAAGAGCTCGACTGTCCTTCAAGGGTGTAAATAACATTTTCTCAAATCAGTCTCAGGGCTTCTGGAGAGCATGGATTATGCTGGACGATCTACCGTTTTGCCGTGAAGCTCCAGAAATGTTTCGAGAACCACACAACGCCACCCAACTTTCCATTCGGCGTGGAGGCGAGTAGCTCGGGACTGAATTTTCATTTTCTTTTTTTTTTTTTGGGGTGAACTTTTCCTTTAATGAGACACACCTCGCAAAATCAGGGCTAATTTGCGCGTGTTCACTTACTGGGCTGGTTGCTTCTTTCTGCTTCTGCTCTGCGATCTTCAGGTTGGACTTGTACGTATCATTCTCGGGGTCTAATACCAGAGCTTTCTTGAAGTAGGTTATTGCCTCTGGATACTTGCTCATGGACGTCAAAGCCAAACTAGAGAAAAACAAATCAAAGAGGTATTAGGGAGCAGGCTACGTGAGGAGAACCTGTTTTAAAACAAAACATTTCTGTAGCCTGACTCACCCCATTCTTCCATACGCTTTGCTGTACGTAGGATCAATCCCAATGGCTCTCTCGCAGTCGCCCGTCGCCTCTGTATAATTTCCCAGTTTACTGTGAGCGGCAGCCCTGCAGAGTGTTACAGTCAGACGCCACGCTCACCTTTATTACAGGCCTGTTCATTTGTGTACAGATGAACCGCGTCTCAACCAAAAACACCAGCACGCCCTTAGTCCCCCAGACTGCTTTTTCATCCCCTCAGCCTCTTGATTTACGTGTCGTCGACCCGCAAATATTTGCCAGAATTCGTACGCAGATGTATGAAAAAGGCAGTGGCTGTACAATGACGGCCTGGACTTTGTTGTTGTGTGTGTGTGTGTTTTTTTTTTCTATAACTCCATGTGAACTTGTTGAAGCACGGTAAAGAAAAATCAAACCGGTTTACAGCTACAGACTTTTAAAAAATGGTGGCTGAAACAAAAGACGCTGGTACTCTGCCGGCACTTACAGCAAGCACTCCCCTCCAAGCAGGGACTTTTTTTTGGGGGGGGGGTCAAATAATGTCAATGAAATTAATCTAGACCCTGGTCCCTCCGAAGGGTTCGTGGTATCTCGATGCACATGTGAGAGAATCGATTCGCCGGCAAGCTGTTCAGTCCGGTCTAAAACATGACATCACACGCTATTTGTCACTCCTGTCTCCTGTCTGCCGCTGTATAAAAAAACATAATAGATGCAGAATAAAAAAAACAATGGCGCTGGTGAAATCGTGCTGCCGTTGTAAATACCTGTTGCAGTAGTACACGGCGTTTCTTAGGTCAAGATCGATGGCCTTCGTGTAGCACTCGACCGCACATCTGTAGTTCTCCTCCTTCATGTGATTGTTCCCTGAAAATGAAATATTGGATTGTTCAGTGTCGATACAAAGACAGACTGCAGTTGCAACGCAGTGGGTTCAGCAACACGTTTTTTCAACGCATGACGAATCAAATTCAATTCAATATTCCCACGAGCTGGCACGTTTAATGCTGCATGCGTTCTGTCGTCTTCTGTTCTCCCTTCAGAGCGCGTCGTGAAAACGCTCGGCATATTTAGGATGTTGCTTAAATTGAGGTGCTGAAAGGCGTTGGGTCTGCTGCCGGCGACGCTGCGGGCAGAGGCACAGCAATCGCGCGCGATGAAAGCAGAGTTTAACGTTCACCTTCATTCTTGAGTTGCTCTGCTCGTTCGATGTCTTCTGGAGATGGGGACGTCTCTGGCACGGTCAGGTTGTCATTCTGAGGACGTGCAAAATAGAGAAAGAGAAATCATCGAAGGGATCCACTGAAGAAAAGAATGAAGGAAAAAGCACAGGTGCAACCAATATCATTAATGACGACTCTGTTTTATTAAAGCGAGCCAGTCGTCGGCTTTGGCAGGCAGCCACGGCCATATTAGTCAAAATGTCTGCTGTGTGGAAGGTTTATCAGGTTGACTGTGAATAATGCGACATCTATTCATTCTTGCTTTTAACACATCCTGATGCTGTGTCAGCTAAATTCATGTTCATGGGCTGCACAATTGAACCGAAATATTATGCGATATGGCAAAATGTAAAAGCCGAACTGTAGGAGATGAAATTGTTTGATAAAGCAGCATTATGATGAAGTTCTGATGGAAGAAAGCGTCCCGACAAATGTCACATCATCGTGATTTTTTAACAGCTTTTTCAGTGAAAATGACAATTGTGATGCAAAAATGATCATAAACACAAATCATGAAGCGTATCGCAATCGTAATATGTGACAAAAATAATCCCAATAGCATTGTTTTACCATTGTGTGCGTCCCTTGTTCACAGGAAACATACATACGACACAGCTGCCTTCATACTGTAGAGCTAGATTCTGTATAAACACCAGCGATGGTGTCAGCTAGTCTGATACTCAGTACAGTAAATGCACACATGTAAATATATGTATAGTTAACTATTATATTATACTATAAATACTTCAGTACATTTAATACCAGCTCAAGCACTATTCATATGCTCGACTCTCACTTTCACCAAAGTCATATTTTAACATGATACTTTTACTTTACTTTAGAATTCAAATGCTTAATTTATGTAGAAAGGCTGCTGTCAGGATTACTGTCAGGTGGTGATGTCACAACTAAAGAGTCCCCGCCCTCAGCCACGCCCCCCCCCCAAACAGGGCCATGGTTGCAAAATCACCGGCAGAGCTGATGCCAAAAAACGACATGGGCGGTGCCTGCTCAGGTCTGTGAGAGCTGACCAATCAGCAGACTGAGCTTTTTGGAAAGGGGGGGCTCTTAAAGAGACAGGCGCTAAAACAGAGCGTTCAGACCGGAGGGTGAATAGAGGTGCTGCAGCGGTGGACGGAATGAGACCAGTAATGAACATTTTCTAGCAGACAGTAAATTAAGAACATGATAGTGAGCATAACACGGGACCTTTGAAGCGTTTCGCGCAGCACCCACCTTGAGCAGTGAATTGAGGAAGATCTCTCTCAGAGGCTGTGGCACGGCGAGGTGGCAGTCGCTGGAACTGATCTTAAAGGTAGTCTCCAAACACTGTATCGCAACTGTAGTGACGGGATCACGTTGACGAGAGAGAAATTGGGAGATTTTTTTTTAGACAACAGCTGAACAATCGGTCTGAGAGTTGGCAGTGTGATTCTGGTGAGTCAGAGCTTGGCTGCACACTCAGAACGAGAGATTTAAACTGTCCTGTTCATCCGGGACGAAACACGCCACCGCACATGCCGCACGCACATCACACCCTGAGCTGGTGAAACCTACTCCTGTTTATTCTCTCTGCACCACGACAGTCAACTCAAGACCACATGTATGTAAGTTTCACTCTGAAACAGAACGGGAGAGGAGGGGAGTGTCCTATATTTGCAAAGAAGCTTTCCAAACCGTAAGTGCACAGCGCTGTCGACCTACCTTCAAGGCTCTCCTGCTCATCAGAATTCAAAGCGCCGCAATGTGTTTGATCTCGTAGGAACTGCACAATAGAGAACGCCAGACGCTTCTCCACCGCCATTTTTACCTAGAATCTGCAGGGAACCGGAAGTTGTTTGGAGAGAAACAAAAAAGGAGCCCACACGTCGATGGCTGTATTATTCAGAGGTTGACACTTTATGTAAAAAAAAACAAAACACATGCTATAACTAATACATGACTCATGATGAATTAATGCTGGGTTTTCATCTGTTCACTGTTTCAAGAATGATCAAGACGCTGAGTTTTTGCGATGAGTTAACTTAAGGATCACCAATTAATGCTTCATACATTAACAGAATATTAGCTGGAATCTAATGACAAAGAAAAAAGGGCTTTTCAGATGCACGCAATTGCAGAACAGAGCATATTCTCAGAGAAATATGAAGCTGTGGTCAGATGCAAACATCTACATGTTGCTGCACGGCCCGACAGGTTTAATATTAACTTTTGCCACGTAAAACATGTCTGATTTGCAAACTGTCGGCCGCTAGAAGGGCTTCAACTACCAATTATTTTCATTGTTGATTAATATTCTGATTATTGTCGCTCAGTCAGTAAAATTAGAAAAAGAAGAAACGCTCGTCACGATTTTCCCAGAGCCCCAAAAGACAAACTCAGATTGCTTCTTTTGTGCAATCAACAGTCCAAAGACTCTTTATCTGCTCTCATAAACGGCAAAGAAAGGCAGCAAATCCTTAATCTTAAGAAGCTAGAACAAACAAATGTTTGTTTGCAAAAAAAATGGAAAATGACTGAAACGTTTTAGTGCAGAACTCCTCTGTGCGACTCTCCGGTTCTTTCAACAGCAGCAAAAATATCTTCGTGTAATAAATCAAAACTTATGCTCCATCCCAACAGCACAGCAAATGTGACATAAACGAACACTGTTGGCTCATGTGGCAAAATGCAGATGTTTGCATTTGACTACCAGTTTGATAAAAACGGTTCTATGACAATAAGAGGCTGTTTAAACGATGGGCCTGCTCTATGTGACAGTGACTGACCTCCGGCTAAAGTGGTGGCACAGGCTGTAAATGAATTCACTGCATAATGTAACTGAATCAACAATCGTTCATGATTATCTATAAAGTGTCGACACATCACAAAAAAAACCACACAATGACCTGATCGTTTATTTATGGCGATCAGCAGGAATTCCTTCTGATACTTCGTGTATTTACGCCTCTGAAACTTTCCTCTATAACATTAAATATTCACGGCTAAATACGCAAACAGCAGTGTTGGTTTAATTTATAAAGAGAGTTGAAAAACGGATAATAATCATCTTTACAAGGACTGTGTGGGTGCTCTGACTGTTGTGTCTTTGGCAGAGAACCTGTGTTTTCATGTAGGACTTTCTTTACTAACCGCGAGAAGGTGATTGAGAAAATGTGTTTCCCTTTAATTCATGCATTTTATTAACGTTTTCTTTAATCTGCTTCTATCAGAAATGTAATTATAATTTTCTGTATTCTGTAATTGTGTTTATCTGTTCTGTAGACGCGACATCTATTGCATGTTTGTTGTGCACCACACAGACTTTGTTAAGCACGTTTTTTTATGATCCTTTGTGTGTTCAGAGACAGCATTATCATTTATGTGAGAAGTGGTTAGACAGGGTTTTGGTTTGGTTTGTAAAATGTTGTCACATATGAACCATCCATACTGAAGGCCTATAACATTGTCCTGGGTAATTAGTTATTAGCCAGGAGTGGATTATCAACTGAGAAAAATGGGCAACTGCCCAAGAGCCCCGAAGGCTGCAGATAAGATAATTAATCTTTGGTATTTTAACTAATTGCATTTTTTAAAGGACATCTCCACCAATTATGCATTAAAGCGTGTTCACAGGTCTTGAGGAGAACTGCTGCATATGTGAAAAAAAAAGTAATATAAAGCTTTTGAGGCTCCAGAGGAAGCTAGCTGTATGTAATCTGACAAACTGCACTCCAGTGATGTTACCCAGAGGCTACATTGCATTGTGGGTAATTTAGGCAGCAGGTTTTTGTAAAGGAAAAAGAATGCATGGAATAAAAAAAGGAGATATTTCTGGTTCTGCTTAATCAATATTGACCATTTTGTTTTCTAAGCTGTCCATAATGAGTCCAACAGTGTTATAGTAGTGCACTGATAGACAACTTAGCGCCTACATTACCCACTTTGCAGCTTAGTGCTTAAAGCTTTATACCACTTTTTTTTCGCACATGCAGTCGCACTCCCCAAGACCTGTTAACGCACTTTAATGTGTAAAACTGATGGAGTCACCCTTTAAATCTGATTACAACAATATTGGCCACACAGCAATTTGCTTACACAGCCATGTCGTTATCTATTATCTCCACCATTAGCCATATTAGCAAGGATGCTTTGGAAGTCTTTGGAGGATGAAAGGTCCAAACATTTTTTTTGCAGCAGCAGCAGCAGGGGCCACTAAATAATCCTCTGTAATTTGACTCTCTGGAGGGGTAAAACCTGACTTACAGACACAAACACTGCCTCATATCTCCATCACGTGCTGTAACCACTCGTTGTTATGTTCATTTTAGGGTCTCAGCCACTCCTCCCTCAGCGTGTGTGTTGACACACGTAAATGCAGTGATGCAGAAGCTGTGATGTAATAGCAGAATGGGAGGCGAGACGTGTTTTTTTTTTTTTTATTATTCACTATACATGCGTCATATGTTTGTTTGTTTGTTTGCTTTAAGGGAAAGCAAAAGAAAATGCATTCAATGAAATACGAGCACTGACAGATGTCAGCTGTTTATATTCCCTAAAATAAGAATCTATATCGATCCGGACGACAGGGCTCGCGCAGTGCGTGCAGCCCTGTGTGATGCTGGGTTATTAAAAAAAAAAAACAATCACAAATCAGCTAATCTGGAGAGAGAAAGGTCACAGCAGTGCAAACACCACGATGTATTTATAACATATGTCAAAGGATGCTACAGAGTGTCCCCCTCCCTCCTCCTCCCCGGCCGCCCACCTACCTGAGCTGAGCTCTTATCCAGCTGTCTGCTGCCTGCTACCGCGTCATGAGGACTTGTGTGTCAGATTGATCGCATCCTCCCCGGCGCATGCGCGTTGACAGCGGAAATAAAGGCGCTTTCTTGCACACGCGAGAAGAACAGAGAGGGAGGACACCGCCGCTGCTGCTGCTGCTGGTGGTGGAGGAGCTGGAGGTGGAGCTGCTGCTGGGACTGACACACGGCGAAGAGGAGGAGAAAGTTGGTGTTTTACTGCACGGATAAACGCATGAAACCGCCGGCATGTCTGCGTTAAGAGTTGTAGTCCGCCGCACGCTCTGCAGGTACGCTTCCGGTTACATTAACGGTTAAATTAACGGTTAAATAGCAGCCATTTTGTTTGTTTATTTAACACCTGTGTGACAGATTTAAGACAGGACAGCACCAGCTCCATGCGCCCAATTTATTGCTGTGTGTTACATTAACACCTGTTATATCATTAAAGTGATTAATTAAACAATTAAATGAAATGTAAAATAAATCACTGAGGTGTTTCGAAGGTATCCCACGCAGCATGTTTTGAAGGGCTTTTCGCTGCCAAGCAATGAAACCTAACCCTGACTGGACGCTGTGGGGAGGGAAAAGGTCGCTTAGCTTAGCCTGGGAGAAATGCAGAGCACGTTACAAGTGTGACTTTGAAGAATTTATTGCTTGTGTTAGTGCCACCTGTTCGGGTCACTCGCTGGGGCTCTAGTGTGAGATGTGTTTTTTTTTTAAAGTTATGAAGTTTGGATCCCCTCCAGAGTCCACACACCTGTCCTGAGAATGACCATCCAGAATGGGACCGTGGTGCCTGCCAGAGGCTGCAGCTCTCAGCCCGCAAATAAGAGGAATACACTGAGATGGGACCTGTCACCAGCTGAGATCAGGACCGTGACAGATGGTTTGATTAGCAGAGTAAAGAAGGTGTATGATGACATTGGAGCGATAGAAATGGAGGATGTTTCAGTGGAAAACACGCTGAGAGCTTTGGCTTATGTCAAACTGGACTATGCATGTAAGTCTTCAAGGATAATTCAAGCGATTATCTACATTTTGTTTTGGCAATGAGCAAATCAAAAGACCTGTTAACAAGTATTTTCTGTGTAGCCAAAGCTCTGATCCATAGACTGTCATTGTTGTCCAAAAATCAGTGTTGTAATAAGCACTCGAAAGTAGGGGTTCAATAATACATCGATCTGTATATCGATATATACCGATTCAATGATCGACCATCCAACAGCATTGATGCAAAGTGAGCACTAGGCACTGTAGTTATTTTTGGCAGTCCCATACACATCTAAATATGAAGCATAGCAGCAAATGTGTATTCATCCACAGCTGAAAATAGTCCCCAACAAAAACCTAATTTACTCCTGTTTGAGTCAAAATTTGTTAAAAACTACAGTGCCCAGTTACTTTTAAATAAAAAATGTTTTTGAAGATTTAGATCTTCAGTAAGGAAGTTGGAAATTACTGAGACTGACTAAAACATGGTCTTTTCATGGGATTTGTAAACAAGAAAATTATGTTTCAACACCAGCCTTGTTATTCTGCTGGTGGTACCAACATTCATGATCTCTTTTGTTTTTTTTCTGTTCCCTCAGCATCGCGCCACGTTCTGGATTTCCCTCAGTATGTCTGTCCTTCTAAAGAGGTCCGGACAGCGAGCACGGACGCAGACAAGAAGCTGTCTGAGTTTGACGTGGAGATAAGTATGAGGGAGGATGTCTTCAAGCGAGTCACGGCCTTGCAGGTACGCTTCATGAGAGGAGAAGGTCGATCTAAAAACTGTCCTTTAATTAGACCTCTAGCCCACTAGGATAATAATAATAATAAGGTGTTAATCGTACTCGTAAAAACAAATTGAGTTGAAGCTAATTAAAATCTAATGTGTGAGGATTTGATACGTTTATCACAGCAGCTATGCCAGCGATAGATCATTGTCACATTTTATGTCAGCCAAAGGGCAACAAATGATAGGACTGAAGCGTTTTATATTAAGACCACATGCTGGGATCAGATGATGGGGACAGTATCCTTACCCTCATTTGACTCCAGCATCCTATTTAGCTTGGAAAAGAAATTTAATCTGATCTAACTAGTGGAAACCAATGCCATGTCTAAATCCACTTAGAGCTGTCTGGCATAGTTGAATACATTTCGCCTTAATTCTGCCCATATGAAGAAGTGTGTTTGTTTTTTGTGATGACTTTTTTGACAGCAAAAGCTTCAAAACAACCTTTCACCTGAGGAAACGAGATTCTTAGACAGACTTGTGACATTGGGCAAAAGGAAAGGATTGCACCTGTCGAAAGACATACAAGAGGTAATGCAATAGGTGACTAATTTAGAATTAAACATTTGGTTTTAGATATAAGATGGATGAATATTATATTAATACATACATACATATATATTAATATGAAAAACAAATTAAGCATGTTTTAAAAACTATTAAGAGTTTTTGACTTCCCTTTTCTCTCCCAAGGAAATCAAAAAAACCTCCAAGCTCATAAGTGAACTCTCTATAGAGTTTAACAAGAATATAAACGAGGAAAATACGTTTCTTGTTTTCTCCGAGCGTGAACTGGGTAAGTTAATATCAATAAAACTCAGTCTTCGTATTATAAGTAAGCTTCGGCCTCCCTCACTAATGTTGTGGTCCTCTTGTGTTAAGGCGGTCTGGCCGACAGTTATCTCAATGGACTGGACAAGACGGCAGATGGGCAGTATAAAGTTACACTGGAATATCCCCATTACTTTCCACTGATGAAGCGGTGTCACAATCCTGAGACCAGGAGGAAGATGGAAAGAGCTTTTCACAGCAGGTGTAAAGAGGTAACTGGAATCGGATGATAAATCTGTGTGCTCAACACTTTCCAGACCATAGCCAGTCTGGTCCTTATTTAACTTGTGCACAAACACCTGCAGCCCTCTCTGGAGAAATAACCCTGTTAGTTATGCTCCACAGTCGTAATTCTCTTTTCATGAAAGCAAACCATGTTTCTGATGTTATTTACGGACTGATTTTCCCAGCAATAGATATTCAGTGTATTTAGATTCAGTAATTGGAATTTTCCTTTATATGGAGAGCAACATTCCTACACCGGATTTAAATTACATACTTACGCACATGGATATCAGAAGTAATGATGATCTTATTGATATCAACCTCGCTGTTTACTGTTTACTCCCCTAATGGCTGTATTGAATTCTCGCTAATGCAAACGAAACATTTCTCCTGCTGCTGCCTCACATTTTAAGTTATCTACTGGTGAAGCACTAAGTGGAACAGGAAGGAGCCGCCTCAGTAAGCTCTTACATTGCAGGCTGCACACCTACAACCTTTTTTAATGTGTCCTCGGGCTGTCCAAATCATAATGCTGATGATATCTCAGACATGATTATTGCATGTCAGGATGATTTCATAATTGAAACAGACTTTACAAAGAGTTAGACAATTCAGGATCTCATAAATAATTTTAAAATAATGTTTTTAAATGTGCTTATGATTGACCTTTCACTAAAGGATCAGATTTCTTCTGGCACCACTGCTGATGAATATCTTATTCTACAGCCTTTCTTTTTTTCTAGGTAAACACGGCGATCCTTGAAGAGTTGGTTCAACTGAGGGCAAAGGTCGCCGAATTACTTGGTTATAGCAACCACGCAAATTATGTGCTGGAGATAAACATGGCCAAGAACGCAAGCAATGTGTCTGACTTTTTAGGTATGACCTCTCTGACCTCTCTCCTCGCAACCTCACACGCACACTTCTGTCATTTAAGATGATTCACGCCATCTCATAACGTCTTGGCATATGAAAAATAAACCTCACTGGGTAGACGGACGAGGAAGCAGACAAACTTTACTGTAAGCGAGAAATGCTACACCTCATGCCTGTTGCGTGTAATGTAGTGTATGTTGCCCCGCATGCCTCATGTATGTAGTGGAAGACTCAGTAATTCACGGCTCATGAGGGCATGTGGCACACGTGGTCATATATCACACAGTGAAAAGGGCCTGAATGAGTGTGTCACTGTCTTACTGTTACTATACTACCCTTTAAAGGCAAACTGCAGAGTCTACGCTGACAACGAATCTGAGAGAAATGGCTTCGACAGCAATTACGTGCATATTGAATATATGTTTTTTAAATAACTTCCATGGCTTACAAAATCATGACCCATTATTTGCCCTTTGACCCCAAAAATGCAGATGCTGCACTTTGAATTACCTTAACACGATATATTGGTAGTGCAAAGGCAAAATGCAAATACAGTCTCGGTGTCATCTTCATTGGAAAATCTAAATTCAATTGTATTTATTATTACATTATGTCTGACTAAGTTATTGTTTAATTGTTTCCCACTTTCCAGATACATTCTATGAAACTCTGAAGCCCATTGGAATCAAGGAGAGGAAATACATCCTTGCACTGAAGAAGAGGGAGTGCTTGATGAAGGGCCTCCCGTTTGATGGACAGATCAATGCCTGGGATTTACCCTACTACATGAATCAGGTGGAGCAGTGCAAGTTTGCCGTGAACAAGGACAAACTGATCGAGTATTTCCCGCTGGACGTGGTGACAGAAGGACTGCTCGGTATCTACCAGGAGCTGCTGGGTCTCACGTTCGCAGAGGTGGAACACGCACACGTGTGGCACGAGGACGTCAAGCTTTACTCGGCACATGACACTGAAACAGGAGAGGAGATCGGCCAGTTCTACCTGGATTTACACCCGAGGTAGAGAACGTGTCACTTTTAGATTCTATTTTATTTCCAACATGTTAAAACTTAATTCTTGCTTGAAATATTATTTGAATGAGTTTGATTTCAGCTCAGATTGAAGCTAGCAGTGGCCAGCGCTGTTGTTGTTTGTGTTAATGTTCAGATTCAGTCTTACTGTGTGACAATCGTAATGTTATCTTCCGCCAGGGAAGGAAAGTACGGCCACGCAGCTTGCTTTGGGCTCCAACCCAGCTGCAGAGGACCTGATGGAAAACGCAGGATCCCAGTGGCAGCTATGGTGGCTAACTTTACCAAACCCAGAAAAGGATGGCCCTCTCTTCTCCAACACAATGAAGTGGAGACTTATTTCCATGAGTTCGGCCATGTAATGCACGAGATTTGTTCAAAGGTAGGCATCAGCTGCTTCATTGTGTTTGCATACTACTCTTTTATTATTAATTAGAACAATTGCGTTTGAACTTGGAACTGTCTGTTTTTGTGTCAGGCCGCTTTTTCAGAATTCAGTGGAACCCTCGTCGAGACGGACTTTGTGGAGGTTCCTTCACAAGTGCTTGAGAACTGGGTTTGGGAGAAGGAGCCTCTGAGGAGAATGTCCGGCCACTACAAGGACGGCACACCAATCCCAGACACCCTGCTCGATAAGCTGATAGCATCCAGAGTAGCCAACACTGGTCAGACACTGGAATTTTCACAAAATGATACGACTCTTAACATTTCTACAGAAATCGGCAGTCTTTATGGATGTGTTGACTTGATTATCCCCTTCAGGGCTGATGAACCTGCGTCAGGTAGTCCTCGGTAAAGTGGACCAGTCCCTACACACCAGCCCTCGTGCAGATACGACTGAGGTGTTTGCGCAGCACTGCCAGGACATCCTGGGTGTTCCTGCTACACCAGGTCAGTTGTAGCATCAGCAACAGTTCCATTCCAAAGCAAAGCAAAAGCAAAACGGTTTTCAGGCATTCGTATGCCTCCTTTTGAGGACGAACACCTAAATTGTTACATTTAAAATACAATAAATACCAAACTGTTTTGTGTTAATTTCCATGAAATGCATACATTCAACATTTCCTCTTGGAACATGTGATAATGATTTGTAACAATGATCATTTTGATGACAATCTGTTCTCTGCAGGAACCAATATGACAGCCAGTTTCAGCCACCTGGCCGGAGGATATGATGGTCAGTACTACAGCTATCTGTGGAGTGAAGTCTACTCCATGGACATTTATTTCAGTCGTTTTAAAAAGGAAGGCATTATGAATCCAAAGGTGAGTCTGATTATTACCATACTGTACATCCATCATATATATTTCTTTACATGTACACATCTCACTTTTATAAAAAGTGTCGTTATTAGTTCTTGTGTGCTTTAACACAGGTTGGAAAAGAGTACCGGAGAGTGATTCTGGAAGCAGGCGGCTCTGTGGATGGAGGGGACATGCTGAAAGCCTTCCTCGGACGTGGCCCGTGCCAGGATGCCTTCTTTCAATGCAAAGGACTGATTAAGTCAAAGGAAACATAAACATATTAACAATATTTTGATACAACCCGTTTAAAGCAGCTATTCCGGCTCCCCCTCTGGAACAAATGCAGTATGAGAACCACCGCCTTCTGTCCTAACGATCTTGATTAACGTGTGCATTTGTTTTGAGAGCAAGTGAAAGAAAGACAAAGTGTATTTTTTAATACCGTTTCTTCTTTTTGTATGTTTTTTTTCTTTCTGTATTTATTTGTGGCTATGTAAGATTAATAACAGTAATCATGGGGATACAAAGAAAACTTTGTTTTAGTGCTGTTCATACACCTACATGACGTGTAATCCTTCAGCTAACCGATTCAGGTGCTCTGTGATGGTCATTTTGTGAGTTAAAGTTAACATTCCGTAGTAATGTTATGTCCTCATAATAAACCAACACTGAAATAAATATTTGCAATCAGCTTGGTGTTGTTAATGACCTGACTTATCTCGTTTCTAAAATAAATACTCTGAATGTATTTTTATTTTAGTAATTAATGAGCCTATGAAGGATTAGAGTGTATAAGGTTGTAATATAATATTGTCAGAGAGATGGAGCCAGATTAAATGTCAAAGACTCACATGTGAGTGGCTGCGAATACCAACTTTTGTCTCAAGATAGCCAAAGTTCTTTAGTAAGTATGTGAAGTGTTAAAGTCTGCAACTCCCCTCCAGTTAGAACTGAAGAAGACTCTTGGATGAGAAGTGAAACGTCTTCAAGAAACCGAAACGCGTCCAGTTGCCTACGATACAGCGCTTAAAAATACCATGAGCTGAATGACCAGAACCTTCACCAGAACAGAACATTTTTACTCAAGTTAATTGTCACAGTGAGAAAAGCACAGGTGTTACTAACAACATTAACAATTGCTTTGTTCTATGAAAGTGTCACTAAATTATTACAGCATATTTGTTTCATAATATTTGATAATTTGATTTTGCTGTACAAGGACAAATATAGCTGCTAAATGAGATTCAGCCTTTATTGATTTCAATATTGACACCTGACCTTTCCCTACTGTGACAAAATGTCTTCCATGACAGAGGTTGTGTGTGTGTGTGTGCGCGCGCAGCTGAAGTTTTGTGAACTGTAAAAATGTCCCTAGACTTATTTTTTAAAGCTCACCAAAGGCTGATCAGACGCACGTACTTGTGTTACCTTTATAATGCAGACAACACATCAGATTTCCATCATATTAAAGCAGTGAAGTAAACATTTCCAGATACAGAGACGTACTGATTGGACACTTTGTCAAAGCTACATGAAGACTTAAATCTGGGATGGTACAACTGCACATGTTCAAACAAGATGGCTCACCACAGCTTTATGTAACTCCCTGTAATATATCTATAAATTTCTTCCTTAAACGGAATCAGGCTATTATGATGAAACATCTCCAGATCTCTCTTCTTTTAGAGCAGGATTAGGAATAATGGTTCATTTCCATATTGTGAAGGAAGAGGTTTTGCATATTTTGGGGAGTTATATATAAATATATACACCAGGGGGCGATATGAGATAGCAAATGTTGTGAGCGAGTTAAACAGTAAAGAAAAATGAATTTTCTCTTCCTGTTTCCTTATTGGAATAAAATCCATCCATGCAGGACTTTTGGCATGAATGGTTAAACCGCTGCAGATGGTGTAATCAGATACCTGTGTGTTGATCTAATGAAAAAGCCACAAAGTAATTATGTGTTGTGTGTGTGTGTGTGTGTGTGTGTGTGTGTGTGAGAGAATACCTTTTTCTTGGACTTTATTATAAATGAAAAATATAAAATGTTGTCGAGCAAATGCACTGAGCGAGGTGAGCTGTAGGTGTCTCGGAAGGGAGGGAGGGGAAAGAGACCGTGAAGGCATCATCAGTGGAGGCTCGGAGCTGCTGGAGAGGCGACTTGTGTTGGACAGCCCACTCCTGCATGTAGGCACAGAGGTCGCAGGGAAGAAAACCCCACCGCTTCATGTTGTTCACCAACAGCCTCCATGTAGCTTCACTCGACTCTGTCAGAAAAAAAAAGAAAGCCGCATGATTGAACGAAAGGCGATTATGACTGAAAACACCTGGGTGCGGCACACTTTGGAGGAGAAGGTTTCGCTCTACGCATTTTTGCCTTTTGTATTTCCTTGCTGAATGTCGTGGACATTTTGGATTTTTCTTTTTTTAAATGCCCTGTGTCATCAAGTCTAACCAATTAAGGACTTTTTTTTTTTTTTTTTTAATATCCGCGCGTGTTCGCCTTCAGTGAGTTGTGCTTGAGTAACAGTTGGACGTTACGTACTTTAAAGTCTACAAACAACTAGGGACGTCAACGGCAGACAACTTGAGGACGGCTCGCGGAGCAGAATGTTCGTACTGGGCCAGCTCCGAGTCGCTCTTTAAGTGGGCAACGTTAGCTAGCTGCTAGCACTTAGCAACACACACAAAAAAAAAACCCTTCTAAAACGAAGCCGTGAAGCTAGCTCATGCCCACTTCTTGAAATAGCTTCTGGATATCATCACCCTGCGTATAACCTGGGCACCAACACACGAGACGGACACTCGACGGGGATTTAGGTGAGTGTCTTTTGTTTGAGCAAGTTTACGCTTCTGTCTGCGGCCCCCCACCCCCCTCTCTGTACAACATGCTAACAGGAGAGCTAGCTAACATTGCAGCGCAGCGTCGCCCGGGTCCCATTCTGATGCTGTCCGACTTTAGTCTTAATTAATTCAGTCAATTTTATCGATTCATTTGAACGCTGCAGCCTCTTTTTATACTCTCGTTGTTTAGTAACGGCTGTGACCATGTTCCTGTGGTAAAAATGGTGGTTGGTTTTCGGACGGTAACGACAGATTTTAAGCAGCTGTCTTGTCTGTATTTTCGGTTGGGTTCTCATCAACAGCTGTACGTTACATGGCTGCCTTCTTATCTATTCAGGGTCACCGGAATATCCAACGTGACGCAGAGGAGTACATCTAAAAATGGCAGTCGATAACCTGTATGATTTTTAACTGAAGTCCTCAGTACTGGTCTGTACGTTAACCTAACAGCTGCAGTGCAACAACAGCAGCAGCAGCAGCAGTCACATCTTTTGTTGCGGGGCACCTTCAGCCCTTCGACGGACCAAGAGGGGATTAGTGAGCCGCTGTACACTCAACATATCGGCGTTTTCATTTTCTCACCACTTCACTAATCAGATTACCATCCCCACTTAACTCCAGTGTAATTTAATCCTGTTAAGATTTTCAGATTTGAGATGGAGGAGCTAATCTCCAGGTTTTGATTTTTAAGGGAATTTTTTTTTTTTCCCCCAGCAGGTCCATCCATGTTTTATTTTATTTTTTTATGCTGTCAAGAGAAGAAGCTCAGTAAACAAATAATATGAGGAAGCCATGAAGCGGATAACACTCAGGTGAAAAAACAAGTGTTTTTTTTAAACCCTGAATTACATCCGTGAATGCTTTGTGGTTTTTCTAACGCACCAATGACAGCACGGCATAATGCTTGCAGCTGTAATCGTTCCCATCTCGAGTGAACAGCTATGAAGCTATAAACCAAAAACAGGCTCATCACTGTACAAACAGCTGAAGTGACCCTTGAAACTTGACAGGATGGGGAGTGCTTTGTGTTGCCAAAGAGAAGGACACATGACACGTTTAAAGGAAAAGTTCACCCACACATTCAAATTCAGGCGCTGTCTGCTCACCACCATGTCGACGGAAAGTCGGGGTTTGAAGTTTCTCGTTCCACAGAACATTTCTGACGCTTCACAGTGAAATGGAGTTTTGGCGTTCTCCTAAACAACGTAAATAGATGGGGACTTGTTTTAAAATGTCGGAAAAAAAACAAGTGACAGAAACATAAAAAAAGGCTCCACACAGCTCATCTGGCCCCGTAGTCCCAAATTGATTTGAGAAGACGGGATTTAAGCTCTTTTTAAAGCCGAAAAATGTCCTATTCATTAAAGCTGGTAAGCTAAAAGCATCTGAAGTGGCTGCAAAAGTTCGACTGCGTTTTAAAGGTGTAATATTCTCTTTAGAAAATCATTTTAGGATCTCGGGGCTTCTGGGGACTTGGATTACGCCAGGCAAGATGTATGGAGCCATTTTATGTTTTTAGGTCAGTCCCCATCTACTTTTAAGTCATTCAGGAGATTTGCTGTGTATATCCAGAAAGGTTTTGCGGACTACGAAAAACTTCACCTGACTTTCCATCGACATGGGGGTGAGAAGAAAATGACCTATCCTTAAACATAGACTGTAAATACCGTAGGCATCTGTGGCAATGTAAATGTCCTCCATCCTGCTTGTTGAAATACAGAGGAGACCTCTGCTGCCTTCACACTCAACTGACCGGCATTGTCATGTTGTTAAACATTTGCTGATTAGCCTTCAAAGGCCGTCCTCGCTGTCATAAAATATAAACAGAGACTAGGACATATCAGCTGCCACTTGTCATTGTTGTTGGCCCACTGTCCAAGAGCTGGTGAGCAGCTGTTTGTAGATCATTATCCAGTTATCCACAATAATATTGAAGGATGATATGCATGAGTTTTCGAGACATTTCTTCAAACTGTAGAGCAAACACTTGTCCTATTCCTCAGCCCTTCCCTTCCACGTTGCAGTTTTTTGGTCGTTTGTTTAATTAAAAGTAAATATTGTCATGGAAGATTGATCTTCAATACATACACTGCATAAATCAGTTTAACTGCAGCGGTATGTTTCCATGGAGGTGTTGAAGCCCCGTGTGTGCTAGCTGAACATTTGATTTTCCTCATTCCTCGTATGATCATTTACCACCAACCTTATCTGCAAAAGATAAGGTTCACTGCCCTGTTCTTTTCTCACTCTAATGCCAAAGTAGGGTTGTTGTAGATACACTTGCAAAACACTTTGTTGTGCCACTTGGATACCGAAAGAAAGCAAAGACTTGACAGTAGCTTTTTCAACAAAAGTGGCTTGTTTCCTTATCTTCATTCTGCCTCAAAAATGCTCAAAGTACTGTGTCTGCATAATGGTTAATCCAAGCCTATAATGCTTCTATTGTGCCCTTTTTTCCCCCATATCTCTTTATCATACTTCGAGTTGGACAAATAAAACTCTAGAAGGATTAAGACGAGGTCACTGAGGTTAAAAGCTTTTTTCCTTTTGCATTCAAACAAGCCCAAATTGTTTTGTTCAGCAGTTATAAAACTCAGACAGGTTTTCCTTTATGGCAATACCTTTAAAAGCCCAATGAAATGTTATCTTTACTTCCTTAAGGTGACGTAATTCCCATTGAAAGGGAACGCAGTGAGTGATCGTCCCAGAGTGTGAACCAATGGGATATCAGTTGAGGAGAACGGGTCAGAAGAGTGAGATGGACTTTTTGGTCATGAGTAGAGTTGGTGTTGAATGAACGCCGAACACAGTGACTATAGGTGTGTTTGTCTGATGACACGTTATAAATGATAGGAAAGCTCTTTTAAATAGTCCTGCTCATGTGGCCATATGAGCTCACATTTCCTCTCCCATCTTCAGCAAGTCGAGCCTCGAAGCAATTCAAGATTCTCTCTCTACACACCCGGAAATAAGGGAAGAGAAATATGCCAGGGCAATGTGTGAGCAACGTGTAAACAATGAGGTTGTTGACGTGGGCCGAGCAACACGTGTTTAATGACTGAACACTCATGTGACATCGCTGACGAGTTGGAGGTGATGGTGTTGAGCAAACCTGTGAGAAAGAGCTGTTGAGTTAGGAGTTCAGCCAGTGTGAGCTGAGGCAGTAGTTCTCAGTGTGAATGTGCCAAGTTGTTCGTAATACAATACAGCTGGCAGGTGATTTATTTGATCCGAATTTCCTTCATGCCATTTTGTTTAGACTTTACCTTTAATAGGTTCACAAATATTGTCCTCACGTTGCGATCTTTGTTTTCCGTGCAGATAGATGTATTAGATGATGATGATGCTCTTAAATAGATATCCCCTTTTTAAAAAATCCGATGTGTTTTTGTGTGTGTGTTGTTTTTTAATGGATACAGCCCTTCCCCCTTCCCTCGAGTAGCAGGTGCATACAGAGCAAGCTGTTGCATGTGTTTATTTTACTTTCAATCAATGTGCTAACCTCAGTGTTCTCTATGCTAATGATCCTTATAGAGTTGATTCCATCAGCTTACTAAGCACTCAGCTCCAGCCTCTCACTTGTGAAGATTTGCTTCCTTTTTTGTCCTCTGTGATAAATAATTGTTTATTTTCTGGTTTTGTACTGTGAAAGAATAATCAATAGTGAAAATACATCTCTATAACAGTTTTTTGTTTGCAATTTAATACAGATATTTGTTAATAGGCTTTATTTCAGATTAACACAAGGCCCCACTAAAACAAATTTATTTTCGACATGTGGGAAGCAGTGCGTCATGAAAGAAATTGGGGACATGTGCTCTCTGCTGGAAACTGTTACAAACTAGTCCAACTGGACTGTGCTAATATTATAATCACAACTTTTTAAGTGATCTCCATTTAAACATTACTATCAGATGATGTTAGCTGGAGAACCGCACACGCAATCAATTTCAATTATTTATAGTTCTTCGCATCAGCAGCTTTCTTGTTGTCGATTAAAACATCTTTAGTGTTGTAATGGTCCGTAGAGACGTTCTCATCTTAGTGAGAAGGCTAAAGATAAGACTGAGTGTCCTGTGCTGACTGCCGTCCTCCATGTAGTCACACATTTTTGCTTTACAACTTACTGAGAGGAAGACAGAGCAATCCCCTTCAATTTCTGATGTGTGTCACATCTGATCCGGTTTGGCATTAGGCGGACGGAGGGTAAATATCCTGTTGACTTTTCAGCTCTACATACATACTCTACATACAGCTTCAGTGTTTGAATTGGTGCGACATCTTTGTTTAAGGTATGAGGAAAATGCAGTGTCTATGCATGTACTGTGACTGCTTTCAGCAAGGTTTCATCTGTGTAATGTTTGGCAGCCATGAAGTGCTTGTCCTACTTCTTAAAGCAGGTGAAAGCGGGCAGCAGAGTTCAAAACACGGGATGATTTGATTGTAGGCTGTGACTGCAGTTTTGAAGTTGCAAGTGTGGTCATATGACCAAGCAAGGTCATGGGATTAGTCAGCCACCTGAGGAAGACCATTTGTGGTTAAACCATGTCATGCCGAATGTCAAATAAAGGAAGAACTGAGGACAAGGTGGCATTTTGCAGGTATTTATTTATGTTTTTATGATGATAATTCTTGTCAAGATTTTATGGATCATGTGCTTGCGCCTCCGGATGATGGCATGGGGTTAGGGGACTTTTTAGTGTCACAATACAGTCTTCATAAGGGTAGATCACTTGATCTGGAGCAGGCTATATTCAGACTAAGGATGTCCCGGCTGATATTTATAATTTATAGCAGCGTTTCAGTCCCACTGACCTTATTTAAGCTGTATAAAAAGAACTGACACATCTCTCTCTCCCAAATGTGTCTGCTTTTTAAAATACTAACTGTTCTGTAGGTGAAAAATGTCTACTCTCTGAGTGTGATTGATTTATGTGTATTTTTCAAAACACTTGTAGTAGGTGGATTACATTTACAATCTGCGGCTTGTCTGTGGCTCCACAGCAATACTTAACTGCCTCTTTGTTATTCATTATGATAAATCAGTCAAACATATAAGTCAGTGTTTATGGATTTTTTTTTTCTTGGTCTGTTGCCCACTGGCTGAACAAATGGCTGGTAATGCACATTAGTAACTGTAGATGTCAATATTAAATGAATAGCCCATTTAGTGCCGTGAAGGCCTTTCATACTGTAGATGGATAGTCCATAACAAGCTTTGTGAGTCTGTATTTTGACTCCGTAACATGTGAATTTGCATAAATTTGACCTGCTGTTCTATCTGTTCTAATATACATCTGTGCGTTCAGTTTCTCCCCTATGACTTCGCTGCTTCTGTGACCCAGTTTGGAGAAAAATCTGTCTCTCCCTCAGCAGATATGTTCATAAAGCCAAATCCTTCTTTAGTTTGGCTGATTAAGACACCGCATAGGGGCATGTTCTGAACTGCTCCGATCTCCCCTACATAACACTTGTAAAATTTGACATTTATGTAAAAGAATGTTTGCAATGGAAGAGGAAAGAAAAATGGCCTATGTGGATGTAAACGCTGTAAGAAACGGTCTGTTGTAATATCAGCTACAGCATCATATGTCTGCTATAAGCTGCCCACATACTGCATAGCGTAACTGTTTTTTATGTGCTGTAGGTTGGGCAATGCATTGTCTTCAGGCTGTCTACAACTGATAAGCGATAAGTCTGATCTCAACTCTGCATTTCGCTAGGGAGAGAGTCAAACAGTACCTCATCACTAAGGCATTTGTATTTTATATGTGAGGAACAAGACATGCATAATTCATGCAGAAGAAAAGTATTATATCCTAGTCGGTGAAGTATTCCCAATGTAGGAAAAAGAGCGTAGGAAACACAACTCACAGAGGCTGTATTTGTAATAAACTCGATATATATTATTGCATATTGTAGCTAATTTTTAGGCAAAATCAGGCTATTAAATTGGTTTACTAATAAATTGCAGTGTGGTAGTTCAGTTATATGATAAATTATCATATTAAATATATATGGTGTTTCAAAAACCATACACAGAAATTTGTTATGAGTTTTGGGACAGTGATCGGGCTCAGTGCAGCCTGATTCATCCATATTCATGTTCATTTATATTCACTGCAGAAGAACAGGCAACCAAAAAATCTGTTTAAAAACTATTGTGTACTAAATCTTGTGCGCTGGGTGCTTCTTTTTTTTCCCCCCCAAACATGGTCGTACAGTTATTGCTGTAAATACATTATTCTAGATCTATACATCAATGTAATTTTAATTATTTAAATCTGGATCTGTATGTTGCATTTTGCATTTATCGCTGGATTGGAAAAGCCAAAAACAGTTAATCAGTTTCATGAGGCAGGTCGCCCACGATTGACGATCTAGTAGTCTGGAGGGATGAAGTTTCAGATGTGGTTTCTCTTGAGTCAGCTATAACAATTAATTTAGGTGTCAAACATCAACTGTGTGCAAGTTTTGCAAAAAAATCTGCTATTCTATCAACATTTTTATGACCATTTGCAGTTGATCCAAATGAACACATTTGGAACATAAATGTTGTGGTCCAAGTGACTGCTTATATTTCTTTCATGCTGGATAGTCAAATTAGTCACCTCTATTTCCACCTCTCATCATCAAAACAAAAGACTGTTTGAAGGCAGACTGTCTTGTTTATGACCCTGTACAGGGCTCCATAATATTACTGTTGTCGCTTCAGAAGATTGTGGTTTGTTGTTGCCATGTGTGTCATACCATCAGTGATGATACAGGCACAAGAATTATATTTACATCTGCTTGCACACTGCAGTATAGCTAAATGGCTCTCCACTGCGGTCTATGATGTATTTTGCCACAGATGTGGACACATGCTCCGACTACCTGCAATTGTTGGCTGAGTCACTGCATCCACAGCGTGTTTTGGGTGAAATCACACTTGTTTCAGAGCTGTTAATTTGTACAAGGATCACTTTAGTGCAAAACATGAACAGCTCATTGTTCGCTAAGGCTGCCGGTATAATTCAAATGATATAAAAATCTTCTCAGGTGTGCACAGGCAAAGTGTTGGCCATGACTGCCGTTCAATCGCTGCAGTGTGCAGTGATTTAAACAGGCTGAACAGCCACAGGCTGGTCAGCAGCACCTTGTTCACTGACCCTAATACACCACCACCTCCCTGTGATGTCATGTGACATATTACAGTTTGAGTAAAGCTCTGTGTTTACAAATGTTTACTGCTGCTGCTAAAGAACTTACAAGTCTCTTTACACCTTGATCCGCAAGTATCTCCTTTCAGTGTTGATGTCATTCAACAAACACACCTTTTAACTGCAGTAAGTGAACTAGACTCAGTGTTTGTACACAGCATTGTGTTTGACAGCAGTCTGAGAACAAGCCAAATTAGATTTCAGTTTACAGTGTTCTACAGAGTCTATTAGCAGAGCAAAGGAACAAACTGGCCAGGACAAGGAACAGAGTAACTGGTACTACTAATACACAATTAGGCCATTAATGAAAATTAATGACATTATGACGTTATTACCATTGCAAACAAAGCAAACATCTCCATTACTTGGCTCCATTTCGGTGATTGATTGCATCAAGAGCAGAAATGAGCCCTGCTGTCTTTACCGAGTCAGATTGAAAGGCCAGTAAAATATTTTTATAATACTACTGGGTTATTTTATATCTTATGTCTTCATAAAGCTCTCCAGAACACGCATATTAATGAGTTTTATGAGGACGTTTTTAAGGTCCACCAAGGCACAATGTCCACTCATCACTTAGGCGTACCCCTCTGTTTTGCGTTATCACGTCTAGTGGTAGGCTGTCTAAATTCTTGTTGGGAGTGGTAGGGTGGAGAGTCAGGGCTATATGGCCCTCCAAATGGACACTTCAAACTCTGCTGTTTCAATGTATTATGGTCTGTTTCTTTAAAACGTGGTACCACTCCTGTTCTATCAGTGCAGACCGGCAGGGTAGGAGCACGGGATGATAATGTTAGCCTATAAAACACCACTAGAGGCCAAGTAATGACAGTCTCCCTTTTTTTTTTGAGATGTCTTGATTGATGCCATGAAGTGATGAACAAATTGCGAGCGTCCATTCTCGTCTATTTCAATCAGATAAATTATCATTTTTGATAAAACCTCTAACAAAAGAGAAATCACCACAGCTGAAGACAGTATATTAGAAATGTCCAGTCGCATCTTTTAGATAAATGCCATCGAGGACAACGGATGACGTGTGAGTCTTGAAGGGTTGTCATAGGGAGAGAGCTGAAACACAACCCCTTGTGACTCTGTTCTAAGGGGCAAGGTAGCACTCGAGGATAAGAATAGGAAATGGTGATTGAGCCATAATATGTCTGTATTGATCATTACTGATAAATGACAAGTTCGGGGTAATATTGCAAAGTTCCTGTGGAAAAGGAAAAGAGAAATAATAAGCTACTGGTAACTCTTCGTTTGCCAAACATGCACGTATAGTTACAAGCATGTTGGTTATTATTTTTAGTTCCTACATTCAAACTTAAGATTTGTCAGGACAGTTTACAGAGAGGTGTGGGATGCACACAGTCAGATGGCAGAATGAAAACGTGGTTTATTTATCAGCGACAATTTTTTGTAATTTTCCTGATGCAGAAAACATAAATGGCACAAGGTTGAAGTACTTCCTCATTGACAGCTCATGTAAACAAGTCACAGGTGATTTCCTTTCTGCTTTTGGTTTCACAGTTTTGCTGCAGTGCTGAAGGGGCTGTGTGAAAGGAAGAAGTGAAAGGCTGCAAGAAGAGGCTGATGGTGTTGCTGCAATGCTGCTCCCCTCTCCCTCCCCCACCGCCCCCTGTTTAAAAATTGACGCTTCTATTGCTTTATTGCAGTGTGTGTCAGAGGGAACTTTTGTTTGGCAAGATTCGGTCTCCCAAATAGATGAGATGAGGATAAAGGCACCCAAGAGGAAGTGGAGCAGAAACTAATGAGTGTCAGTGCAGTCCAATGTGTTAGCAGCTGATTGGGACAGCCTATGAATAAGTCAAAATTTCTCTTTCTTTCTCCTCCCCTCTTCTCTTTCCCTCCCTCTTTCCTGCTCTCTTTCTAAAGCTCTATTGTGCTCGATGAGGATAGCGGTGGGATGATCCTATCTGTTAGTGTGTCTCAGATTAGCTGGCAAGGCTAATGCTTTTCCAGACATGCAGAGACAATACCTTTGTGTTGTGGTCTGACCTGAGGAGCAAGATTATGTCACAATTCAAGGCGGGGTCTTGTTCAAGTTGTTTACATTTTCTCTCTGTGTGTTGCACAGATCATTTAGCTGTACAGTCCTCGGTAGCAAAATGAAAACTGCATGTGTTTCTATCTGCGTTTCTTGTGTGTCCTCAGGCAGGACGATGGGAAGGAGGAAGAGCCTAGCTATTTTAGTATATCATAAACTTAATAAATCCCACCACCAATCAACCGCGTATATGTTGTAACGGGGGTATTTGCTGACAAATCATTTTTTTGTCGAACGTACTGAACATTAGCTTCCACGGTTGCGAAGCCAACCCCTAACGAGCATAACTTTACATGATGAGAGAGGAAGAGTTTCTTTTGACCTAAATGTGACTGCTAATTATCATGCGCCATGGAACATATAAAAAAAGATCTTACAGGAGCTTAATCTAATCCCATTACGCGGTTGGGATTTTGGCAGTTTTCCATCATCACTCCCAAAGGATTAGAGGAATGGCCAATACAACAACAATATGTATATCAAGAGGCTAGGGGTGTAACAGTTCAGTATCTACCATATATTGAACAGCAGCTCATAGGCCATAAATATTTAACAGTATATTTATTTTATGTTGCATATAACAGTCCAGCCACTCAAATACATATATTGCCACTAAATGTCAGCAATGCTCCATGGCCTGTTGATTATTCCTGAACAACAGCAGCTTATGTGTGTATATAGAGGGCAGAACAGCATACTCAAATACTGCAAAGGCATATTATAGCAGGGCTCAGACACTCTGTCCATAAGCTTAAAGGCTGTATTCTCTACGGCCCAGTATGGTTGCGTATCCACAGGGATAAACACTCTTATAGCATTAGTTATTGCTTTGGTTTGATTCTGCACTGAGAGACTGCCTGAATGCTGTGAGGAGAAGGATCTTTCCTCCATTATGTATTTTTAATTTTTTTTCCCATTTATTATACAGGAAAGTTTAAAAGTAACATTAAGTTACAGTTCAGCGGGCCTGACTCTTAACCGGTTTCCAGCAGGCTCCAGTTCTGCAGAACATGGAACATGGCCACAGTCATGTCACATCAAGACATTAACACATTTACAGGACATTAGAATGGGTTAGACAAACAGATGCAGACAAATAAAAACAAACAATACAGATAGTGCAAACAATACATGGACATGGACAATCAATGAGTGCAAGTAGAAGTGTTGAGAAGGTGTAGTTTGTATATCTTTTTTGAAATATGTGGTAGTATTCACACTCAGCACACTATAGCTGATAGACAATAACTTGAGCAATGTTTTACATTTCAATAATTGGAAATGTATGAGGTGTTGTGTTTGTGTTTGTTCTTCTTGTATATCTAAAATAAATCCTGTCAAGCAGAAACATCACATGATGCAGTGAATTAGTTTGAATACCAGTTTCGTTAACTAGGAGAGGAAATGTTTCCTGTGCTTTGGCAGATGTTAATGGTATACAGATGAACATCTGTCTGTTTATCATTTACATGGGCAATGCACAGCTCTGTTTCTTTCTGAAGGAGGGAACGGGGCAATGGGAAATGTATAGTAAGAGTATAGAGAATCTATATTAAGCAGATGAACAACTGATGATGTTTGAAGGGTTTGCTTTTTGTCTGGGTACTTATGTTGTCTTTTGCACTTTCTTTAGATAAGCAAATTGTTGCTGTTGGATCTATCATCTGCCATCCACTGGCATCCAGACGCTTGAGTCCTAAATGACAAGGTAAGGCAGCCAATTCACGTCAGCCAATTTCCTCTTGCTATTTTGTTGTTTATTCCCCAAGTAGCTCAGCCCTGCAGGTTAAATGCTTTTTAGTGGTATCAAACAGCCTGTTTTGTATTAAGCTGTGAAGTGATGCCTCACTTACATCAGCAATAATTGTGAATGTATTGTGCGGTTTGTGTTTTGGATTTTGATTTACATTTCTATCTCTTGAAGCAAATGCATCAGTATGAACAGTTTTGCTCTCATAGCAGTGAGGTATTTATGTCCAATATTGGTCCAACGCTGACAAGAAACAACAAGAGTGCCCCACCCTGTTCCCCCGTAGGCCAAGGTACATGATACACCTGCCAAACTAGCTTTGTGTGCAGTCAGCATCCTATTTCACCTTTTTATAAAGGTAAAAAAAAAATGCTATCATGGCGCCATAGTTATTTCAGACCTCACTCACAATGGAATAATGTTGTTTAAAACTCCCGTTAGATGGTAATTTGGTACAAAATAGCTGCAAGATAAACACAATCATATTTTCAACTATATACTGCATAGGCATCACCACTCATTAGATTTAAGGAATGCTTAAGGGGGAAAATAATGAGTTACACAAGTTTGAAAACTAAAGAGTTTGGAAATAAAATGACCAAAAACGAAGAGGAAATTATAAAACTTGAAAGAAAACTAGTTATAAAAGAGTCTTCCGAGCTAGAGCATGAATTAACGTCCTCAAATAAAGCCTGAGGAACCTTGAATGCATATTAAGTTGTCATTTTATTATCAAGGAGAAAAAGCAGTGGTGCATTAAGACTCTTCAAAATTAAAATGGCATATATGAAATTTACATTGGCAAAAGAGATATTCCACTGCATCCAAATGAAAAATGATATGAGAATGTTAATGTATATTTTCATTCTGAATGTTGTCAGTAACAAATGAAAGAAAAGATTTTAAGAAAAAGCTGCATCTTTAGATGTTTTGTGACCCACTTTAAAAGAAGCGCATGATCAATTTGCAGCAGAATACGCTCTTCTTACATTTGTTCATTATGGCGACTACAAATACTTGTCAAAACAAAGGTCAGTATGCTGCCTGAAGGCTTGCTTTTTGCTTTCAGGGTGCTGATTGTTCCGTCATGTTGTTGACATCTCTCAAAAAGTAAAAAGCCAAAGCTTTGTCTTTGACCCTCCAGAAACAGCTTAGATGTAAATAAGATGCTTATCATTATATGTTCATATCAAAGATCTGTGTGAGTTTGTTTACTTCCACAGTCACACACTCAGTCAAACCTCTGCAGCTCGGGTTTGCACATTATGTCAGTGTTCGGGTAACTTGATTATTTAATTTTTTCCGATCTGGACTGTGTGGTCAAAATAAAAAACGCATGTTTAGACATCCAGACAGTCACCCTAAAACCATAAAGTCAGTTTGTCTCGAGGACACAATGGATGCACATGTCTTGTGACCCAAAAGTAAAGACTGCAAGAGCAGATGACAGAAGGCTTTGTTTCTTAGCCTTATTGACAGGAACAGGTTTGTCTTTCAATGCTGGAAGATTAAAGGTGCACATTTACTTGTTGGACCACTTTTCCCCTAAGTCATAGCTGCTCTGTTTGCATATCTTTCACACTGCTGCAGGCCTAGCATCAATCTACATTTGATGCCTGGATCTAAACCAAGGTCAACACACTAGTTTCTAATTTCCACGCTATATTTTTTTTTCTGTCTATGATATGGATTACTTTTTTCCTCATTCCACATTAGCAATGGCTTTTTGCTGCATTGAGTACTTTAACAATCAGTAGTTTGTTAAACTTTGAAATTCCTGCTTAACTGTTTTCACTGAGCCACAGCTTTACCTTTCGAGGCCAGTCTGAAAGTGTGCAGGATCGTTGAGCATTAGCACTGATGTTGCAATCAAGAGTTTCCTTTGAAATGGGCTCCCAGAGAAGGACATTTTTGTGACGGCATTCGTGCTACAGACTGATTTTTCACACTCTTTCCTTAAACTAAGTGAGTAGTAGTTCTCGAAGATAGTTAATTGGTAGAACAGCTGCATCTAGTGATAGACGGTATCTAGGGATTGAATTTACTGTCCTGTGCATGTGATCTTATATCTAACTAGAACATCTAATTGATTATGCCATGCAGACACTTTTGCCTGACGGTGCTTTTGGCTCTGAAGCAATTTTGCCATTATAAGACCAACAGAAGTTTCTTGATGATGTTATACAGTTGTAGCTAACTATAGTTTAGTGACTTTAAACGGCAAGTTCACTTGGGAGAAGTAGAAATGAGTCTACAGATTACCAGCTTCTTACCAGCTTCTATGTAAGGCCGTTTTTCTGTGAGGTTATGTTTGAGAATGGACGTGACTGGATGCCATATTTTGACCAGTTTTTCCATTTGACTTTTCATTGTCAACTCTTTTAAAACAACATTTAATGAGCATACTTTGTGACTTTAACAAGGCATTATGGGGTTGTTCTCCATTTCCATATTCTCCAGTAAGCTAACAAGGAAAATGCGGCAGTTGTCTGCATGGATACATGCCTCTGACCTGAATGTGTCTGACCTGGTTATTGAGACTTGGCACACTGTGTCTCGCTCCCTCTGTCTTTCTTGCTTACACGGAGAAACAGACGAGCAACTGTTTCTGATTTGTAGCCCTAAATTTCTTTTCACTGTGGAAGCCTTATCATTCAAACATTGATATAACTGAGAAGGTTTTTAAGAACTTCTTCTAAAACAATGTCCATTTATTATTCAAATTATAGTAAATATATTCTAGAAGATTATTTAGTCAGAAAGCAAAAGTAGGATATTTACCTTCATTGTGGGCCTGTGTGCATTTTATATTTTTATGTCTGGCTTGCTTAGTTTCTATCCATTCCTCTGCTTTTTCCATTCTTGGCCATCTGTGTGTGTAGCCTAGATCATGAACAGATACCCTCCAGCTCCTCTCGATCTCTGTGAGTTGGAAACAAGAAAAGCAACATTGGTCTGCAGCACTTGAACTCACTGTAAATTCTTATCAGCGCACTTAATTCACTGTAAAAATGAATCGGCTTGTTCAAAATAAATTGCTTTGGTAAATAAGGTTACTTTGTAAATACGTGTCACATGGGAGTGTGATCTTGGCGGGGAGTGGATGAGGTTCTGAAGGCAGAGTCAAGTGCCAAGCACAATGAACCCTAAAGCCTTTTATATACTGCTATTTATGTGTCTGTCACGTGGCGCACCATAGCAAAATGGTTTGGAAATAATCCATTTTAGATGAAATCTGAGAAACATTGTGCTGAGATAATACAGCCTCGCTCACATCTTTGCAGTAATGGCGCTCTATGATATTCTATGTGAAATCCATAGAGAGAGAAGCGGCAGTCTGTAAATGTTATGACTGGAAGGTTATATTCAGGATTTGGACAAAAAGCCAAAATATAAAAGATTATATGTGATTTTTAATCAATAGAAACATTTCGAAGGTGATGGTGAACGTGCAAAATGTCACCAGATTAACAGCAAACTGTTTATTTGTGCTGTATCATCGTGTACTCAGTCATAATAACGTGTATCATGACAGGAAGGCAATCCATTGTTTTCGCAGGTTGCAAGGAGGTGTCTTTGGCAGGTGCTGTACCATTGGTGCAGTGAGTTATAAAGGAACCTTTTAATTTGATCAGTTTAACCAACCAATGCTGCTCTACTATTGATTGATTGAATGAGTGATTTGAAAGTAGTAGTAATGGATTTTTTTTTCACCTGATACATTAACCAATAATTACCAGCTTTTCATGCCCAATGGTGATAAGATGGTCGATAATTTCACATTAATGTATTTGACAAGTTCCTGACCTTTTAGTTAGAATATCACCAATGCAGATAAATAGCCAATTTTATGTTAATGTGACAGAAAGCCCTCATCTTACTGCCTTTCTAGAGTGTTTCATAATCAAACATAATGTGCTTATCTACTGTAGCAAAGACCCTGAGCACTCTGATATAGTCTCTACTTCAGCAGCCCTAAAGTTAGTGTGACATTGTTAATACGAGTTAATGTCTTTGTTCAGGTCTCCTCTCTGCAGAAATGAATCTCAGGGGCTCATATTTAACTGGAACTCATATTTAATTAAGAAGTTAGCAGCAGAGGGGATTTTTGAGCAGACTGCTATTTATAACCAACAGGGCTCTCTCCTTCCTCACCCTGGTTAGGTCTTAATGAGGAAGAAACTGCTCCCTGAAAAACCGCACAGCATCAGACCTAAATGTATGGGTTTTCGAACATATTGCGGACAAAAATGTAGTTAAAGCTCCAAGCGTTTTCTCAAAGCTAGTTATTTTAACGAGTCCATTAATATATTTTCTATGCTTTTTTTTAGGGAAAAGGAGGAGGTTCAGGAATCACCATCCAAATTATTTGACATGAAAGTTGGCCAAGTCACATGATGCAAGATTTATGCAAACAGTTATGCAAACCATTCTAGCAGTTCAGCAGTACACCTGGTCCTCTTGTTGCAGCCTTTTGCCTATCACACATATTGTTTTGGAGAATAGATGACTCTGTTGTGGGTTTGTAGCACTTTCTTTGTCCGTAAAGCCCTTTCAAATATTGGGACTACTGTAGAAATGGAACATCAAGCGATTATAAGAGAAGGGAGTTAAGAAAAAAAAAAAAAGGCATTGATGTAGAAGAGAGGGAAGGGAGCAAAAATGATGAGCAGGGTGCTTTGCTATAGAAGACAGCCAGCTCACAGTTGATAAAGCAGCTAGTTCATTCGATAAGGCAGCTCAGCACTCTTTCATGCACCAAAGTCAAGTATCTGCTCCGCCGTCAATAAGCAAGTGTTCCCTGTGTTTCTTATGGAATACTAAGCAGGTGAAAGTATTCAGTTAGCATTAATGGAAATCAACTTCTCTCACAAAGTATTTGAACTGTGATCAATAAATTCTAGTAAAACTGAGTTTTAAAAGACATTTTCCACATTGATTTTCTCATTTTATTAGTCTATCCAACCTCAAAAAGATATGCGCTAAAAGTCACCACGTCCAAAGATCTCATGCTTTCTGAGATAAAAGTGCACGTTTTTGTCTTTGCATGAACTATGAAATTGACAGCTTACGTCAATTGACGGCTGTGGTGAGCTCGTCTCACAGGATACCCTGTTGCACATCTCAGCAGAATTGTCGTCAGCGTTTATGTCGCCAGGAAGTGGCTTTGGAGAGACACAACAAGGTAATCTGTAACAGGCTGTGGTTGTAGAACTTAGCACATACACTATTTGACCTGTAAATGGAACATTACCTTTCTAAGCTATGCTTTTATAGTTCAATAGCCAAGTAATGCATCGCATAGTGTTCTGGTCAATTCTTAGGCTCAAAGAAATGTTTTTTGTCAGTAATCTGTGAGATCGCTGCTTGATGTGCATTACCTGAGATTGGTATGAAATTGGCTAAAACAGATATTGTTGGATGAAGTACAAAGAGAATATTACAAATACAGGCATTCAAAACACTTTTTAGCATTCCACGTAAAATAGACGTCTGTCCCCAGTAAAATAATCTTTCGTTTTCATTCATAATTTACCTGTTCTACATCTGATTACTCACGAGTCCATTCAGTAGAACTCACAGCACTGTTACTCATATCATAAGAGACTGCATGACAGCACTTGGTAAGCACTCCTGAGTCGTTTGGCTTTTTCAAAAAGGAGTTGATGCACCTCTTGGAAGTTGGAAACATCTTTGTCTGTTGGCAACTGACGACTAGTTTTGTTTCCATTTTGTGACATTCACTTCTTCTACCCTGTTTCTTACAGCTATGCATAACATAGCCTGTACCACCATGTTCTGATTAGTTCTGATGAACTAAGCTTTGCATTGCCTAGATTGGTTGCTCCAAACTAGTTGATGGAAATGTGCTTCCAGTATTTATTTTTTCACTCTAACTTTGCTTTACAATAGGATGGTTACAATGCTCATGTGAGCACATAAATAATTGATCTTATCTGCTCAGCAAAGGAAGCAGGCAGTTTCACTGTACTATAACTTATTTTCACAATAGATTCGTATATCAGTTCTGTTTGTGGTAACTATAATAAGTAACATACCCGTAACAAGGGTTCAGATTTTTTATTTAGTGTGGTTTAAAATCCAAAACACCTTTTTCCTAAGAGATGAAACTAAGACAAGTAAAGCAAGCTTTATCTTAGTGTGCTTAAAATGATTTATTTCATTCTATAACTTATATATTACACCAATTTATTAATCAATTCATAGTGTCACTATTACCTTGGGTAGTGTAGAGACGCAAAGGTTGCCTGACATATTTTCTACATACTGGCGGTTCAATACCAAGTGAACTGCAGGACAGAATGTTACCAGCTTGCAGTAAAGGTCAGAAGATAAACATGCTTATTAATCTCCTCAATGCATTGTGGGGAGGACATAACCTTTGGAGGTGGACTACCCCATTCCCAGTCTTTCTCTGTCTCTGGGGGATCAATGACTTCTCTATAACCTCAGATTTGTAAAAGCCTGAACAAATGAGGTGAAAACAAGGCCGCGTTCTTTTGCCCCAGGCCCAACCGTGTCTAAAGAAATAACGTGGGAATTATTCATTAGAGTAATTATGATAGTCATCTCAAAGGAAATCAAAATGTAGACGCTCTGGATTTGGAATATTAGAAGTCCTCTGCACTGTGAGCCAAGCTGAGTGTGCAGAGAGTAAAGGGGAGAATAAAATGCATCCCATTAAGACTCGAGTTGGTTTTGATTAAATATGATGGCTAAATGAAGGGTTCGTTGGAATATGGTCAAGCTCTATTTCACTTGATGAGAACATTATCCGTGTTTTTCTTAGCTGCAACTTTTTTAACCTCTTTAAATATCATAAGGCCCTTTTATACACCATTGAGCAGCATTCATGATTCATCAACATACACATTCACCCCAGTAGGCCTTCATAATATGAGAAAAGATCTCTGATGTGCGATATAATTGTTCCATAATGCTATACCGATACGCCGTGCAATAAATAAACAAATAATGAAACATCCATTTTGGCTCTTCTCTCCTTCCCAGTCATCACACTAGCTAACATTGCATTCGGCACCAAATTGACACGTAATCTGAGTAGAGCTATGCGATATTACGCTATATATCGTAGTGCGATATAAAAATGTCTACCGTAGAATATAACCCTCTGTTGTTTATATCGTAATTTTAATGTGTAGGCTACTTGTTTAGCACTGTTGCTACACTAACGTTAACATACACTACGGTTGTGATTTAATACGCCGTGTAAAGCACAACTCAACGTCGGAATGACCGTTGGATATCCAAATTTTGAGTTCAAAACAAGTTCATTGTATGAAGGCGAATGTAACTGCAGCAACGCTACTGCTTTGTG
>OMLP01044595.1:49982-64110 GCA_900302685.1 Spondyliosoma cantharus
ATATAACCATTGTTTATATCATAATTTTAACCTGTAGGCTACTTGTTTAGCACTGTTGCTACACTAATGTTAACATACACTACGGTTGTGATTTAATACGCCGTGTAAAGCACAACTCAACGTCGGAATGACCGTTGGATATCCAAATTTTGAGTTAAGTTCATTGTATGAAGGCGATTGTAATGCTACTGCTTTGTGGTAGCATTTTTACGCCGCCCGCAAGGACTCGTTTACGGCACTGGTCACTCAGGAGTAAACAGAGGCAAAGCAGCATGGCGGAGACGGAGGAGAGCACAATGGAAAATGCAGATACGGAAGCAGAACCCCAAGGGATATGTATTGTTATCGGGATATAAAATTGGCTATATCAAGATATACAATTTTGTCCATATCGCACAGCTCTAAATCTGAGGGCAGCTGATGGCTAACAGGGGCTGTATCTTATAGGTCAAATGTTTGCATGCCAATTGTGAGTACATGGCATACGTAAATACAACATTTATTTATTTTTAGGTCATTGTTTCAGGAAGTCTTTTGAAGTGTGTTTTATTGTGCATGTCAACATGGCCATGGCAGTGACAATGACGATAGGATTTATCTGTCGGCACTATATCCAAGTATTATGTATTTGTATATTTCTAACATATTGTTGCTTACTGGTAATATATTTTGTACTAGGGGCATTCATAAAAGCTGCGCAAGACACCCAATTTTGTTTAAACTTTGAATGTTTTTGACAACTGCAACACTAAGGTGATTTCAGTCGTGTTTGTGAGACCGACACAAAACCACACTTGCTCCAACACAAATGTTGGCATTCTAAACAAATAGCCTCGCAGACTTGGCTGCGGGGGGATTGTGTAGCTGTACGTCATTGTAGGTGGGTGGACTGAATCTTTAAACACAGGGTGTTTATGGTCAATACTGGGTGTATTGTAAGAGATTGTGAAACAGATAGTGGCCTGTGAGCAGATCTTCTTTCCTATGCAGACACTTAGAATAATTGAATCATTTGTTTAATTTCATAAAGTACAGCACAATTGTGTACTTAATCATCTGCTCGTAATGTGTTGACTTTTATGATGCCTCACAAAAACAGCTCTCGATTGTCTCAACGATAAAGAAGCTTTCATTTTTTTTCTTTATTACATATACATGAGGCGCAGAAATGCTGCAACAATAACACATTTTTTTTTCCTAATGAAGAGATGAATTGCAAAACGCTTCTTAAACATTCAGATATAGAGCAATGTGTGTAGGCCACATCTAAATGTTTAAATGGATGCAAGCCTTGAATCCATTTCAAGCGCTCAGTCTATCAGAGCCATTCTGCTCAGAGTAGAAAATTGGGAAGATGCGGTAAAAGGCACTTTGTCTTTGTCATGGATCAGATTACCTACCCTCATTTCACCACGAATTGAAAGAAAACAATCATGGTTTTGTTTTCTAGAGTCACGCAAGACCACTGAGACCTAAGAACGCTTGTGAGAACCAAAACCAGAGGGAGAGCAAAACTGGAACTTCAGGTTCCAGTGAGCTGCATACCCCCGCTGCAGATACTGACAACAGTGTTGTCTTTCTACCCGTTTCAGCTGTAATTCCATCCATCGCTTCCTGTTGATTAGTTTCTTTTACACATGGATTGCTCCCTGTGTTTAGTTATCAAGCCCTACTGTGGGGAAAATGCCAGCATATTGACTGCCAGCTGTGGTAAAATCGGAATGAAATCATGGGCCTCTGTCTAAGCTGTGCTTGGGACTGCTGGGTTTGGGGGTATGGAGCATGGAGACATGGCTGTGTGTGTGTTAGTTAGTTGCTGAACTGTGGTCCTCCTAACTCAATATCCCACTGCATTATTGAGAAGCAGCAGTTCTCCTGTTGTGCCAGCTAGAGTTGAATGTGATGTTGTTAATTAGGTGCCGAGAGGAAAGACCTCGCTAGGGACAGTGTTGTACACTGAACTCCAGTATGGAGATGTTCCCACCCTTCCACTTGACTACACAAACATATTTTGGTAGCAGTACTTATAGGGTCACTCCACCAATTTTCCACACCAAAGTGTGTCTGTGGGTCTTGGGAAGTACTACTGCGAGTTAGCCTTTAAAGGTTCAGTGCATCAAATTTGGGGGATGCTGAAATGTATTATGCATTACATTCATATTTCTCATTTCTTTAGTGTATAATTCACCTAAAACAAAGAATCATTGTGGTTTCATCACCTTAGAATGTGCCTTTTTATATATACAAACGGTGCAGGTCCGCCTTTTTGCACTGCATTTTTTTTTTTTTAAACTAGCGCAGAGGGGACTCTAGAGAGAGCGCCTTTTGTAGAGAAGGGTGAGACGAGGGGTGTGAAGTTGAATGCAATCTGCACTCTCACCGTAGATTCAACTAAATCCTACACACTGGGCTTTTTTAAAAGATGCTTTTAAAGACTTTTCATTGTAAATAAAAATGACTGCAGTCGCAACAGTGCGGACAATATAACTAAAATTAAAGTGTTGTGTCTCTCAATCGGATATAGGGCTGCAAATATAAATCAACATGTATGTCTCCAGTGTGCTTATTCACTCTGCAGTGTTACGTGTTGGCAAGCACTAAGTATACTTTCTTTGAGGACTTGACAAATCTCAGAGCAGTCTAAGATTGGTGTAAAGATAAACTTTTGTTTGCTAACTTGAAGTTGCATTCCTTAGCAGTGTGGTATCTTATTGTGCTGTGCGCTCATCGTAAAATATAGTTTAGTTGCAGTAAAATATATTGCCTAAATGTTGTGCAACTGTGTGACTCTAACTTGGAAGCACGGAGCAATTAAACTTCTCTTTCTGCACTTGATTTTGATTTATCAGTGAATAATAAAGGGGAACTCCATGGAAAGGATATGATCCCATTTAAGAATAGTTAAATCTACATTATACGGTAGGAAGGGTGAGAGAACAAGCCTACAACCTTCTGGCACTCCGCCCTGCATTGAGGAAGTGACTTTTTCTTTCCTCTTCCTCCAGACGGGGGCAATTCAAGTGTATCCCACAGGCTCTGCAAGCTGTTATGTGGGGTTTTTTTCTGCATTGTTTGTGCCATAACCTCCAATATAAGGTTTCAGCTGTGACCCAGCAATCCTGTAACAGTCCACTGCAATCTGGATCAAAAGCTCCTTTCATAAGGCAAGAGCCAGCCCGTACTAATCACATTCTGCCATATCAACCAGACGAGTACTATTTACTATAAATAACACAAGCTGCTCGCTACTGTCAAATGCTGCACTTTCATTTCCGCTTAACCCGTTACACATATACATGTACACACAGACCTCAACACAGACACCAGCATTACCTATTGGAGCTGTTTTGAATGTTTGTATGCTTATGGTTTATTCATCCTATTGCTCCTTTTTTTTACCTCTTATCTATTATTCCATGTCTTAAATTGCTCCTGCATTGCCTGGAATTGGTGTTTTTTGAAGCTGAGACACTTTAGAAACTACTGATTAGTTCCCAAACCATTTTACTGGCTAAAGAAGAAATAGGCCATTGAGTGCTAGTTGGCGACTGTGGAAGGACTCAGTGACCTTTGGGAAGCACACAGAAATTTCAATCCCCGTCTCTTTTAGAGTTTACTTTCATTCATTTTCTTTTGAAGAGCCCTCCTCACAGCTTTTCTGTATTTCATCAGTAAATACTTTTCCACATAAGCACTTAAAGAAAGTATTTCACCTCTGAAAAGATAGCTTTTGCATAAAACTGGGTTGTCTATGCTCTAGAAAGACCAACTATCTTTTAAAATTGGTACTATAATATCAGAGAAAACAGACAAAGGACTGTAGTGTTCCCTTTTTGCTCAAAAGGTAGAAAACCCAGGAAAAGCACTAGGCTTTGAATCCAAATCTTGTAATGGCCAAACCATGTAATTAACTCAGCACGTGATGCACTAGGGTCCAAAAAGACTTTTTCCAATAAGTTACATTGTGAAAGAAGCGTCTGTAAAACGGTAGATAAAGTTTTTGGAGCATCACAACCCCAATGAAATGACTAGTTTCATTATGATAATTTGAGCCATTCAGTTTCGATAAATTTTGAAGAGGAGCCGCACCATTAATTATCCCCATTCAAGTTAGCTGGGCGCTAACCCAGAAGTTAGCCTGCTCAACCAGCAGTGCACACACTCTATGGACCCCACAACGCGTACGATCACAGTAATTTTATACCCAGGAAGTCGAGCTTTAGGGCTTCATCTGCCACTGTGCAGCTTTCATGTTTACCATTGTTCAGTTGCATATACTACCAACATTGTAGTGATACAAAGCTAGTTGAGAGTCAGCAAAGTTCCTGTTTAAGCAGCTCAGCTGCATGTTTTTGTGTATGACTTTGGGGGTTTGAGAGATGATCTTACTCCCGACCGTAGTTTCTATAGCAACAGCACTGACCCAGGAGGCACTTAAGTTACAGGGAGAAGGGTTGTGACAGGGAAGTGGTTTCCTGGCTCTGACTGGGAGAATAAAGTGGGAATCTGTGACTGGCCTGCCCTCTGGACTATTTCTTTCTCTGCTGCACAGAGGAAGCCACAGGGATCATTGCCAGGCTGCAGAATCACATGTCCACCATTCACACATTGCTCCCACACATTTTGAATTTCTGAATAAGTACAGCTAGTGTTTTTTGAGGCTTTAACAATTTTGCTGCTGTTAGACCATGCTCCCACTAACACGCTACTTTAAGTAAATGTGCTGCTTAAATAAGTAGACTAAGAAAGAAAATCTCAGCCAAGAGCTTAACATGTCTGGAAATCTCTATTGCATGTTTTGAAGTTTCTTAGTTCAAAAGTCAGAAGCTCTTGATGGATGGATGATCATTCCAGTAACATGTAGGTCAGTGGATAAGCCTATCTATGTTGTGGGCACTGAGGTTCTCATTAGTGTGCTGCCTTCCAGATTACTCTTGGGGGGTTCAGCCAGATAGACAGCCAGCCTAGCAGGGCCACAGTTATCCAACCCATTCACTTTGTATTTATTTTCCTTCAAGGGAAACTTTTTGATGAAGAAAGTAAGAACAATAAATTAACCTCACCTAAACGAGGTAAGGGATGGATGTACATCACAATTGGTGCACTGCCTCACCTTACCAGCAGTGGAAATGGAACAAGGATTATGCATGGCCTAGAAAATAAGCTTTATGCAATTATATCTATTGATTTGTTTGCTTGTTACAACAACCCAGTGAGAACAGCTGAAGCTCCTCCCCAAGGTTGTTTATTTTGTAGGACCATCGTCTCAATTTTGCAAAGTACCTGACTCACAAGGCCTTCATTCAGTGTCCACTCTTGTTTACCAGTTATTTTACTTGGCATGTTGACGACATTGTGCAACATAGTTTTATTTTTTAAGGGATAAGTTCAGTGATACTTTTTAGCTATAACCATGAAAGGACTTTCCCAAAAATATTTTAGCTCATACTTTCTGACCTGAAGCACAAGCCCATTTGTTTCCAAAGAAGTCATACATCTTTAAAAAGTGCCTGTGAATATGTGCTTTTCATATATACTTTTGTAAAGCTTGGCACTGTACCTTTTAGTGAATGTTACTCAAAAACAAGAGGAAATTTTTTGGGACTATTTTCAGTGCTGAATTGAAAAACATTTTCTGCTCCAGTGAGCATTTACTTTTACAGCATCAAGATGGTTGTACGTGAGTGCAGCTCAAAATAGATACTCCATGATCATGGTAGGAAGGTAATGGCCGTCACTCAAAGCAATAATGTGGCTCATTGATGTATTTTTAATAGTTTGGTCAACAATGGAGGTCTATGGCGGAATAAACTGTACTTTTATAGATTTTGGATGTACAGATGATACCTGTGAGCAGTTATTTATTGTTTATTTGGGTCTTTGCACAGGATTTGGTGACATTTGACATATCACAAGACTTATCCTTCAGTTACTATAAACCTGGTAACCAGTAGTTCCATATAAGGCTGCACAATATGATGAAAAAAATCATATTTAGATTATTTTGACTAATAACGCTGCGATTAGATTCATGATTAATTGTAATGATCATTTTTGCATCACAGTTCTCAGCATGTTCTCTTGCTTTATTATATTTTGATTACTTATGCAGCCTTTGTTTCATACTACCAATACTGATCTATGACCAGATGCATACAAAACTAACAACACTTCATCAGTCTCCTTTGTACTGTGTGTTTAGTTTTAATTGCTCATATGCCAAACTAAGATTGCGAAACATGATAAACTTTATAAAAGCTACACATAAGTGTTTTTGCATTGTCATTGAAAGCATGTTGACAGCTGATATTGGTTGTTTACCTTCCTGTAAGTACAGCTTGACAGACTCCAGTGTGGCTGTAGACTTGTCGTCCTGTGCTGTAGCCAACATTGGGATTTTCTGGTTATTAAACATTATCAGATGGAGTCATGTAGAACCCGTCCATGAGGTATGAGATTAAATTCTTCTACCAGCTTTAACATGTTCAGCACATCCAGTCTCGATGGCGTTGATTTGCTCATGCTGCCTTCCTCTACTTTACAACATATACATCTCTCCCCACAGCTTCTCTCATGATACTTTATCTGCCCTCTTGATTGCTTTTTCTTGCATAACCTCACAACAATCCACAAGCACCACCACCACCCCTTTCTCTGTTAACCCATATCACACTCCCTCTTCTTCCAGTCCTCCCACTCTGGATAGCATGCGTCATCATACGCTCGGAGCTCGTTACTCGGGGTGAATGGAGCCAAGCCCTCTGTCAGCCCCTCTGGTGATAGACCAGATTACTCAGTAAGAGTATTTATACATGAGCTGCCTGCTGCTATAGCAGAGTGTGTGGGAGGCTGACAGTGTGCATACCTCAATGTGAGTGTGGGCGTGCACATACATGCATTCATTTTTAATGTGTTGGAGATAGAAAATTGGCTGACCAGTCGTCCTTTGACTAGACTTTGGACAGATTACAAAGCTCCTTCCTTCCTTCATTATTATGAAATCAAGATGTACTGAGTGTATATCTTCTTTTAGCTTCGTTTGATCGTGTGTCATGAGTAATACCATGACACGCTATCGCTTCATATTTTGAGTCGCCACAAAAATAATCACACCTACTTTGTGCTGTCCAAAAAAAGCATAGTGTTGCACACATGCAAAAGTGTCTTCATGTAGCGACAACAAAGACAATGGGTTTAATATAGCTAAGCAAATCTGCTTGTAGCAACCTCTAACACAAATATGTGCTCACACCCACACACAGTCTGCAGTGGCAGTGTAGGTCAAGGCTATCACAATTTTACAGCTCAGTTCGACAGTGAGAGAAGGACTCAGAGATTATGTGCTGTGGCTGTGCTCAGATTAAGACGAGGGGGAGGAAAAGTCACATTCTCTACATGCTCCAAGGAACAAAGCCTCTTTTGACCAGAGCACATTCCATATTGAATACTGTACTTGGTGTCTGTGTTGACCAGAGCTATAAAGATTATACATACATACCTGTAGCAAGCTAAAGGACAAGTTTACGACTCCCCTCCATCTCTAAAGCTTCCAACCAGATTGAAGCCAAAAAAAATTTCTGGCTTTTATGTGTTCATTTTGCAGTTGGTATAGTTTTGAAAGAAACAAGTCAAGTAATTTATTCACGACCCACTTCTTTTTTGCATTTTCCTCCTCAGAATACCCACAATTAGGGCTGCAACTAACAGTTATTTTCATTGTCAATTATTTTCTCAATTAATTGGTTGCCATTTTTTGCCATTTTATATACCAACCAACAGTGTTTTCCAAAGCTGAAGATGACATCCTCATCTCTTACTTTGTCCACAACCCAAAGATATTCAGTGACAGAGGAGTGAAGAAACCAGATAATATTTATATTTAAGAAGCTGGAATTAGAGACATAGTTGGCAACTAACTGGTTAATCATTGCAGGTCTATCCACGATCTTGCACAGCTGCTCATTTTGCCTAACTGTGGAAATTTCTGAAATTTTCCCACAATAAAAAAAAATACATGTCGGCCTGCTCGGGGTTGTCATTTCCTTTTTAGTGAAAAAGGAAGTGCAATTCGTATGTCTGGTATTTTCATTTTTGTAATCAAATGTGTCAAGCGCTCATTCCCTGAATGGTGACTCATTGTTAGTGATCAGCTGTAATCTATATGCAAATGTGAGAACACAGGGGCAGCACAATACTGTAGATGAAATAATGGGATTGAGCGTGCATGAAGCAACTAACAGCTGTTTTAAAAGGTCCTTGTACAGAAGTGGCTCTGTACTGAAGAGCTGTTGTTCATCTACTGATACTGTTGAAGAGCTTTTACTGTCAGCGGCTCACACAGCTCACCACGGTCTGAACTGGGTATTTATTTTTAAGTGCAGTTGGCCAAAGGTTGAACCTTATTAGTAGCAGGTGTTGGTCAACCTGGGTGTTCTTCTAATGTTTTGTGATGGTTTACCCGACACCTGCATCATTGAGATTGGGTAAAGGCGGACTACTGCACCAGCAAAGCTGATCAGTGCAAGAACCGCACGCATCCTACAGCCTTCCAGGAAACAAACTTTTATTAGAAATCAACCACTAAAACACAAAAGGCCATAAACAGACAGTAACCGTGGTGACAAACTTTGTAGTGTCACTGCGCAATGAGCTACAACTCCTCCTTCTGTTACAAGTCCTTACCACAATCTCTGCAATGGTGCTCATGTTAAATAGTATGACTTATAGTCTTAACAGAAAAAGACCCATTTTGACTAATATCAAATCTTATTTTAAAGAAGGATCTGTGATTTTGTGTGGAAATGGGAAAGTACTGGCTGTTTGATCAGATCCCTTTTTGTGCCTGGTATAACTATAACTCTGCATCAGTTTTTTTGTTGCCCTTTGGATTTTGTCTTGTTGTTGACACTGCTGCCATATTATGTTATGGCCTGCTCTTGCAGTAGATATTAATGAAAAATACATCCCCATTTAGTTTTGATTAACTGCTATTCATGATCTCAAAGCTTGAGTCACTGTTCTCCATGTGATCATGGTCTGTCCTGTGGGAGGAAATCACTAAACAACATATGGGTTCTGTTCTGAATGAAGTCACATGGTCGTGGAGCAGATGCACAGATCAGATATCAATATCAGTGCGCGTTTGTGTGGGTGTTTTAAGTGTTTATTTTTACACTGCACTAAAAACATTTCATACATAGGAAGGATTTAAAAAAAAAAAAATCAGTCTTCACACTCAAAGCATGAAAGTAGCACTAGTCATACACCTACCTCTTCAACTCCTCCTGACTCTCTTTACATATCTCTCTGTTTTCCCTCTCCAGTGCCTGAGGATGTCCAAGCGGAGCTTGTTTGTTCGTCTGGTGCCGTGCCGCTGCTTGCGGGGTGAGGAGGAGGCGGTAACATCGCTGGACTACTCCCACTGCAGCCTGGAGACTGTTCCTAAGGAGATCTTTAGCTTTGAGAAGACCCTGCAGGAACTCTACCTCGATGCCAACCAGATCGAGGAGCTGCCTAAAGTAAGGCATAGAAACTTGACACAACCATATGAAGGTCACTAAATATTGACTTGCATTGTGGAGACTACTTTACTTAATTCATATTAAGTTTCTAAAAAAGCCTATGAATGATGCAGTTGAAGACAATTGGGACATTTAAACATCTAATAATAAGATGTATTATCTGGCTAAACCATATACTTTTAAATTTGATTGTAATATCGCTTCTCTCTCTCCGCCAGCAACTGTTTAACTGCCAGTTACTCCATCGACTGAGCATGCCAGATAATGACCTCACAGTCTTGCCGGCAGCGATCGCAAACCTCGTCAATCTCAGGGAGCTTGACGTCAGCAAAAACAGTAAGCAAAATGACAACTTGTATTCCGGTTGGTGTGTTGGTTGGTTTGTCTGTGAGCAGGATAACAGAAAAAACACTGGCCTAATTTTCATGAAAATTGCAATGACTATATGTAAATCCACATTGATCCTCTGGGGTAGCTACATATGTAGGTACTCAAACTCCCCACAGAAAGCAGTCATTAGGGAGCACTCTGGGATAGTGTTTTCATGGGAGAATCAGTGCAATTGTGCACAAAAGAAATGCACATGTACAGCAAATTACTTTTAACTTATTCTAAAGATTTAGGAAATATATCCACAGGTTGCACTTACAGATTTGCCTATGATAGAAGGGTGAACTATATGCCTTGGGAGAGATCTGAGTTGTCCCTTCTAATTTTACTGTATGTTTGAATCTTCAATTCAGAAAAATCACTCAGGTGATGAAACTCTTTGACTGGCAGGTTAAATGAGTCATGTTAGGTTGTTGCGTGTGAAGTCCAAATGTTGTAGTTGTTCCTGTGTTGTTCTTAGTCATTGAAAGACTTCTAGAGCAAATGAAATTGCCGGGAAAGAGTTGCATAATTGATGCCATTTATATATTGCTTCAAAGATCTTTTCTGGTAAAATGCAATGCGGTCTTTTATTTACCACATGTTATGTCACATCGTGGCATGACTCTAAACGCCTGATGTGATGGATAAAGAAAGTGTACAGGCTCAGACCTGCCATGTGCTCCACACTGCCTTCATAAAGCGAAGAAACGGAAAGGATAAAACGGTTAAAGTTAAATGAAGCTCAGCAGAGCTGATTCTCACACAGACTGTGAGAATATCTGTACAAGGGGTTTAACTCAAAGTGTCTTGTCAGCGCTTTCACAGAGTGGGAAGTGACAACATTTGTCAAAGTGTGACATTCAGCTCTTTGAAGATAAACATCCACGCTGTTGAATGTGATGTAGAGTTTTGTACTAGAAGTCCTTTCATATTTGCCTGTTTGATGAAAACTTTCCACCATCAGTGTTGTCCTAGTCTGACATTTAGAACAAAAAGCAGCTGCAGAAGGCTCGACAGTCCTCTGTTCGGATGCCCGGCTGCATGTAGAAGCAATCAGGTGTTGTTTTTAAAAGATCAGTATTTTCATAACATCCTGTTGCATATTCCCTACAAAGGGCTTTACTTCAAACAAGTTGTCAGTTTTCTACCATTTAATATCACAGTCTAACATTATCTGTTAGGCTCTGTAAGCTAAAATAAAGTGGTTACTCTACAGGTTACTGTATAAGATGGTTCATCATCACTATATAACCTTGATGCTATGCAGAATAGAGGAACATGCATGCTCAGCAAAACCCCTCCATGCATAAAGACAGGTTAAAAAGGTAGTTCTAATAAAAATGAATGAGCGCGGAGACAGGTGAGATCAAACAAATGTTGAGGGATGTGGTGGTGATTTAATGAACCAGAGCTGCGTGTGCCTCGTTGATATTAAAAAGTAGCTTAGCCCAAAGTGCTTTGAGAAGAAGGATAAGCTAAGTGTTGTGGACACAAAACAAAGTGGGTGGAAATGAACCTTGAGACTTGGTCACGTTCCCTTGCTCTCTCTGTTGGCACATTGCGGATGGTTCCTGACAACATGCAGACTATCACTCGGTAGTCTTTCTGTTTTTTTTCTTCTTCCTATTCTGATCTGTTATTATGTCACCTCTGCACTCTTCTCCGTGGTTGTTTAAAGATGAAAGGTGCAGAGCCACTCTAGATGTATCTTGAGCACACACAGTTTAGGCAGAGCACCTCGCAATGCACCTTTTGTTTAACATTCACAAAGCTTCTGCTGCTAAACACGGATAAGATGGTTTTCATTATCCCTCATCTTTGTTGGTTTTGACGGGACTCATTTGTTTTGTGTCAGATGTAATAAACCGTTTGAGATTCAATGCAGATGTTGAATTGATGTTGTGAAGTTGTTTAACCACCTCGCATTTTTTGCAATTTCTCTCTAGGTATCCAGGAGTTTCCAGAGAACATCAAATACTGCAAAGTCCTAGCAATTGTAGAAGCCAGTGTGAATCCTATATCCAAGTAAGCACTGTCCATTTTTATATAATAATTAACTTTATTTTGGCTTAATGTTGCGCATGAGTTTTGAGTTAAAATGTTCTGGCATTGTAGCAGTTTTGTTAGTCTTTGTATGAGTGATGCTATTCCTGTTCCTGTATGTGTTGTCAGGCTCCCTGAAGGTTTCACCCAGCTTCTGAGTCTGACGCAGCTCTACCTGAATGATGCCTTCCTCGAGTTTTTACCGGCCAGCTTTGGCAGGTCAGTTTGTTCTCCGGTTTGGATCAGGATGAAACGGTTTCTAACAGAACAACTCATGTACACACTGTACACTCAGGCTGTACACTGTGGGTATGATGGAAGAATTCATCCCAAAAATACATATTTTTCCTCCTACCTGTGCTGGTATTATTCCAACTTAATTGTTGTGGTGTGAGTTGCGGAGTTTTAGAGACATCACCCGTTGAGAAACGTCAAAAATAATGGAACTAGGTGGCACTCTGCTTGTGATGCTCAAAATGCAAAGACAAAATGCATTAGAAAAACTCATCAGCAATGTCTCTTACCAGAAATGTTGACCTGCTTACAGACCTTGTTATGAGAACAGTTTCATGTAGGACATTTTATTTCTACCAAACTACACCCATTACCCCACTACACTGTATTACTACATTGAAGGAAGTGTACATCTACTCATTGAGAGGAGCCTAGAGAACTAAGCTATCCAACGTTACAGCTCAGCAAAACGGGATACAAATCATTTTTACGTCCCACACTGTCACAAGCACACAAACCTTCTTGTTGATGAGTAGATGCACGCTTCCTTCCAAAACTCCAACTCATGCCAATTCAATCTAGATCAATAAATAGCACTGCAGGTAAGAGGAGATTGCGTTTGAGTTTTTTGAGTGAGCTGTCCCTTTTTAAGTATGTGATTTATGTGAATGTCACATGCAGTAGTTAATTGGGTCACAACACGGAAATGATGCACGTGGCGTTAGGGGTGAGGTTTATCTGATTGCCAATCCAATTTTAGAAGGACAAGAAGAACTTGTTTAGTGTCCCACATTCCATAAAAATCTATTTATTAACCAAGCAATAAGATCTTGGCTCCAGTATAAAAAATATGCCCATAACTTTCTGCAAGAGAGATTTCCTTTCACTGTATGAGCTACAGCAGTGCCAGGTAGTGTATTGACAAAATATTGATTATAACCTCAGACGAGCTTATATCATCTCCATGTTATGCTGGTTAGACTGTCTAAGTATTTCAGCACACTAAATATAGTCTCTATTTGTCAGTGTCACTCAGCCTTTGCTTACAGGAAATATGTATTATTTATAGTTTAATAAGGCGTATACTGTATATTGTAGGATGACCTCACTGCTCAAGTGTTGATAATGTTTTATTGGATGTTCAGAAAAGATCATATAGCCTCAGCAGGAAGCTGTTTTCGGTGATAAAGCTTCAAAAACCCTGCTGTACGCTACCTGCTCAACCCCAAAACGTTGAACAGTCACAGTTGGAGACTTGCTAGTGAACACAGGGGAGCATTTAGCAGCTAGAGAGCCATATATTTCCCTAAGGGTTTGGTGGACACCAAAATAGAGCTGCAAGAGAGAGAATATTGGACTAATATTCATCAGTTGGTCAGAAACAGTCCTCTAATTGAATGATTATGTTGTTCCGTAACTGCTGGATGAAAAAAAAATGAGCGAATGTCAAATCAAATCTATTGTATGACTCAAGACTTTCATCCATAATGATTTGACAAACTCGCATCGATCATTTTAAGATGTGGTTCCTACCTCAACGATTAAACGGGTTGTTTCAATAATCACGCAGGATTTCTAATTGTTTATAGTTTACACAGTAGTTGGTGTTGAAGCGGCCGATTACACAAAACATGCGACGTTAGGTGACCACTTTACCACATGGCACTATTTTATCTCTAATGATTCTTAACTGTTAAAACACTTTTCTTTTTTTAAATCGACAAGTGCTTTCTGCATAGTCATTCTACTACACCCTCTACCACAGAAGTATAAGGGAATATTAGGTTGTATTCTGTGTTTTGGCAAATTAAATTACCACAAAAGTCCCTGTCATGGAGCTGCACATTATGGCTGGTGAGTAACAGATAAGCCAGCAGAGGAACTTGTGGCTGCTGTCACTTATGTTATGTAAACATTTGCCAACTCAAGTAATGTAAACAGGTTTCTGCAGTATGAAT
>OMLP01044595.1:70916-89243 GCA_900302685.1 Spondyliosoma cantharus
AATATGATCTCGGAGATTAAGAATTTATAACAGAAAGCCTGTGTGAAAAACTGGGAATGTGGAGTTTTGAAAGATGTGTGTTTACCAGGCACGAAGGGTCTGATTAAAAAAAGATGCTATTGAGCAGCATTGTGGAAAGTGTAGGATTCAGTGCTTTTGGTTCCTTGGAGACCACATTTGTGGAAGTGCATTCATAAATCACTGAAGTGTTCCTTTCACAAGAGATTAAACTTGTCTCACATGGTATGTACTGTATATATCATGATTGCTCCACATGCTCTAAGTCCACCTTCTGCTTCATCAGGCTGACAAATCTGGATGAGCTGGACTGCAGTTTCAATGAGATCGAAGCTTTGCCCTCCACCGTCGGCCAGTGTGTCAGCATCCGTACCTTCGCTGCAGATCACAACTTCCTTATGCAGCTTCCCCCTGAGGTGAGCGTGCATTACAGTGTATACGTCTGTTTGAAGAGATATGTTAAATGGTCTGACGTGTCAGTCTGGTGGCTTACGTCTCTGTGTCCTTGGTTTCTTCCTCCTCACAGATGGGCAACTGGAAAAATGCAACTGTGCTTTTCCTACATTCCAACAAGCTGGAGTCTTTGCCTGAGGAGATGGGTGACATGCAGAAGCTCAAGGTCATCAACCTCAGCAACAACAAGTGAGTCTGGACTGATGAGTGTTTAAGCATGTTGAGGGTCAATTTAAGGTCGAGATTGGTTAGGTTTTTTTGTTGATATTCGATTTTCTGATATCTTTTTGATATTGATATTTTTCACTATTTTCTTACACCATTATGTGTCTGTATTCTCCACCCAACTAAAAATAATGTGTATCACATCTTGGAATGGTTTGCGGCTAAGACCAGAAGAGGGTGGTGCTTCAACCAAACTAACAAGAACTTGTTATTTTAAGTCTGGTATTCATATGGGTTGATCAGAAGCTGCTTTGATTAATATTTATAAGAAAACTACTCACCTCAGTTACCCAATGTGGTTTTCTTTTCATCGTAAGTACTGATATTGACATAATTTAATCGGACAATACTCATACTCGTAAAAAGTACATCATCATTACCAGAAACTCTTTCAGCCAAGTACTCACTCGATTCTACAATTCATCATGAAAATAATAAGCACATTAATCGATGAATGAAGACGATCGTTTGCTGCAGTGATGGTCATATTAAAAGTTGCCTTTTGAGAGGCCTTCCTGCAGCCTTCTAGCAATATAATTCCTCACTATAAATTGCATGACTCAATGAAAACAAATTAAAAAGTCTTGGTCTCGTTAGACACGAGCACACACGCAGTCTGAAACATAACCTGATAATTACAACATCGTGATCGAAGAGTCTTAATTCTGGCTGGAGTGCAAATGGGTTTGGTTTGGAAGCGAAGGCCTGATGGAGGTTTTAATCAGGGGTTTTACATTCCTGGTGTCTGCTCTGTGCCAAATACACTAGATAACTTTGGCTACGGCCCCACAGCACTGAGAAAGAGAAATATGCCTTCAACCTTACTTTTAAAGCGTGCCCTTTTGTATTAAATTTACCTTAAACAGTGAAACATTTCTTTACCTTTTATAAATGCATCGGCTTTTGGGGTTGTTGTTTTTACAAGTTCACTGAGTACCTGTGTTGTTTTTGTTTCCACTGCAGGTTAAAAAATCTTCCCTACAGTTTCACTAAACTGAACCAGATGACTGCAATGTGGCTGTCAGAAAATCAGGTAAGGTCGCATGTATTATGTATAAATGCCGAGAATAAGAGTTTGACAAAAGGTGCTGCAGAGTTCAGAGCTGTCAGACGGTGATGTGTTCTATAGAGGCTGTAATGGCAGCAGGGTGCGTGACAACATTCAACTGTAAATTAATCCAGCTAGGCCAAGTAGCTCACAGGAAAACACATTCAAGATTCAGTATACCACTTCCAGGACATTTGATCTAAACGTGCCAAATGGCAATGAAGGTCAGACTCGGTGATACCCAAAACTCTAAATTTTTAAAGAATGAATGTCAGAAAGTGTAATCCTTCCCTTGATTCTTGTTTTAGGATAACAGTATGTCGATCTAGCCTGTGAGAAGCCATTAAACCCGTGTGAGAAAGGGCGGCGGCGGCAGCAGCAACTAGCTGGATGTGAATCCCATGTAGTGAGATCAAGGTTACCAGTCTGGCGCTTGAAATTTGGACTTCTGCCTCGGCTAATGTGGCCCTCGACAGGACACGAGATAAGCCTATCAGAGGTCGAAACATTTGAATTGGTTCAGCTCATGTGTCAGGAAGTGGCTTTGTCATAGCGGTGTAGCTTTGTGTGAGGAAAAGAATTCTTGAACTCGGCAAAGCGGAGCAGTTTTAAAGTGTGCAAAGCGAGGCTGGTGGAGACCCCGCAGGAGTTTACTGACTCAGTGTTTTTTGTTTTTCCAGCTTATAAATATTTTCACATTACAGTCTGTGGACTCTCGCCGCATTCTAAGATAAATTATTCATGCCTTTTTCTCTATCCTGGCTGGACTGTTGTAAGTCTCTGTTCAACTGTCGTGAGAAATTGTCACTGGAAAACTGCAGCTTTTCTCAGAACGATGCAGAAGAATCGGCTGCAGAGCCCACATCCCTGTCCTGACCTCAAATCTTATTTAGTATTTAAAAGGCAGCTGACTTGAGGCTCTATTAAAGTTGACACCTCTGTTCCCTTTGTTAATTCTTCACCCTACCGATGGAGGATATTTGAATAGATACTGGTAATAATGTTTGAGAGTTTATAAAATGATATTAATTTCAACCCATAACATAACCCATTTTACGGTGTAAAAAATACACTTGCCACTCTCTCAAACTACAGAATAGTGACTGTTTTCAAACACGTCGCATTTCTGTGCTTCAGTTTCTTGGTCAGCTATAAGATAATATCATCCGATATACATCAGCCTGTATGGTTTATCGGTCACGCTCTCTTCTTAACAGGAAACTGTACAGACAGACTCCACAGTCATATGATCAAGGCTCTTTGACTGTCCCGTAGTTCAACAGCAAGGGTCACTAAACTTTCCCTCGAGGCTCTTCAAACAGCCTTCCTATAGACTGTTATTTTTAATTGTCTCTGGAATCCTGTTTGTACAAACTGGCCTTTTTATTGATGTTTTCGAAGTGCATCAAAATTGTATTATTATTTGCTTTCATTGACTTGCTTGGCACATGAAGACAACAAAAGGTACTAGTTCAAGGGCTGCAACATACGACTATTTTTATTATCAATTATCCTGCTGAATAGTTTCAGAATTAATCGTTTAGTCTTTCAGTATAAAGGAAAAACACCACAATTTCCCAAAGCAACTTCCTAATACTCCTTCTCTTATTCAACCAACAGTGCAAAATTCCAAAGACTCTTTATTTACCATCACAAAAGACAAAGAACAGCAGCAAATCTTTTTATTTAGCATGCATTGGTTGACATTTTTCCTCTAAAAAAATAACTGAATTATCAAAATCATACACAACTATTTTTTCTCTTGATCGACAATTAAACAACTAATTGTTGCATCTTAAGGTACTCATTATGAGGAGTGCAGCACCTGTTGTGTTAGTAGAACAGAAATTAAACCCAGGAGAGTCGGTACAACAGTAGCAGCAGTGCTGAGACACAGAGCTACTGTTTGGCAGGTGTGACAATGCCGACGGGGCCTCGGGGACATTATTGGAGCTTAAGCTTTCTCCATGAAGGAGTGATTGACAGGAAGAGGCACCCAGATGTGATTAAGTAGGGTCTCAGTCAAAGTGAAGCTAGTGGGTGGTTGGGAGAAGACTAGAGGCTGGAAGGGACTGTGGGAAATTGAGGGGGACCACGTGAATTTCAACAAAGCACCGTTGATTGCAGATAGCACACTCAAACCTCCTTTGTGTCTCCCACAGTCGAAGCCCCTGATCCCGCTCCAGAAAGAGGAGGATCCAGAGACGCACAAAACCGTGCTGACTAACTACATGTTCCCCCAGCAAACCAGGATTGAGGACTGTGAGTACTGTGCCCTCAAAAAGACTGCTTTTCTCTTCTTTTGTGCTTAATCTGGCAGATTATCAAACTGCAAATGTTTCAGACCTGTTTTTACACCAATCAGATCTTAGCAACAGGGCTGGATATTAAAGATTTAAGATGTAAACACTTGGATACAAACAACAAACATGAGTTAAATAATTGGTTTTATAAGAAAGTACCTAAATCTATTTCTCATTCGCCACCATGAACACCTACATAGCAGTGGTTTTATAGGTGACCTGCAAGGATCCCTGTATTCATATTTTATGAGGGAGCTCGTTACCTGAGAGCAAAGCAGAGGAAGAAACACTAGTCGTCGTCTTCTTCTTGTTAAGCATCTGTTAGTTCAGTCTCGTATTACACCAGGCAGCTTGCACTGGCCCTGTTGCATCTTAGCTTTAAAGTAATTAGTGGTTCACAATCTACAAGCTTAAACTGCTGAAATGGTAGTGTGTCAACCGACGATTTCTTACGTCAATGTCAGCAAAGCGTCACACCAACAATAAATGAACCGAAAGTTACTTTATGTAGGTTCTGTCCTCTATTTATCTCCACGCCCCATCTGCTTTATGACATTTTCCACGGTCATCTGGTGGGACTTTTTCCAAAAGAGCCTTATCTGTTTTCTTGTATTTTCCTGAGAAGCTGGAATAAGCCAGGACCTGACTGCAGTGATTATGTTTTACAACTTTGATATGAGGCCACACAGCTACACAGCTGGTGACTCATACTATCCACTGTGTGCATACGCCCTCTGTTAGGATGCGTAGATTGCAATCACCTAGAAAGTAACATTTAAGAGAGATATTCAGACTTGTTTTTACATCAGTTTAACTTGTTCTGTTGGATGTTTTTTCACTTATGCAAGAAATTTTCATTGTTTTGTTTTTACTGTTTACTGTTTTGAAGTAGCATCTTTTTGAGTTGTTAGCTAAAATAGCTTGCCAACTTAAAAACAAGTACATATCCCTGATAGAACTACTGCTGTTCATTCTAAGCAAAGTATGTGTCTGTAAATGGTAGACCAAGAGCTTTCAACACAGGAAACCACACAGACAGACACCTTGAGGCATAAATGACAGCTTTAGACTATAGAATATGATGTCAACTTCTTATACATTTCGGTCAAGGTTCAAACTTTATGTACCAGTTGAAAATTTGACACTTGACATTAACACTTGCTGCAAAACCAACAGACACAACAGAGAGCAGATCACTTATGCAATATGGTAATGCAGTTTCAGGAACGCAGCATCACAACCACAGCCATGACATCATTTCATTGTAATCATGGCCGTGCTTCACCTTTTCTAACATGTAGGATTCAGAAAGGGGCAAAGCATTCAGATCGATTTGAATCTTTAGCAGCAGCAGGAAACCCTGCATGGATGTCAAATGATTGTGCTCAATGTCTGTTGCCTTTTTGGTCAAACCTTTAAATAGACTGTGGTGTGAGATTAAAGCTCAAGCCTCAAAATACCGTTTCCTTTGAACGCAGTCTGTTCAAACAACAATTCCAAGTTTCAGTAATTCATTATTTAGTTCAAGTGGTTAGCTTCCTTCACTGCTCCATCAGTTTACTGGCATTGCTCATGTTATGTTTGCGCCATCTTGTGGTCAAAGACACTCGTCTGAATTACTAACACAATCTAAAGCCTTAACTAAAAACTAACAAATTATCCATCTCCTGTTTTCTGCTCTTATTTTAGACATCCCCAACTCTGACTCTGAGAGCTTCAATCCGGCTCTCTGGGAGGAACAACGCAAGCACCGAGCTCAGGTGGCCTTTGAGTGCGACGAGGACAAAGATGAGAGAGAAACACCCCCGAGGGTGAGTTTCAAACAGTCGTTACATAATATTGGAACAGAAAAATGACTGTGGCAACAAAGTTAGTGTTTTGATCACGAAGTATTCTTTTGGCAACTTTCTTTTACTTTCATGTAGCTGTTTTTATGTAAATGTTCTATTTCGTACAGTAGTTTAACTGAGGCAAACTTGGTGCCTTTGCAGCTTTGGGAAATGTGTCTGTATGATATCGAATAGACCACGTTTTTCATGTAATTCCCGTTAAACACAGACATCTCATCTCTCTGAGTCCCACTTCTGCAAACGGCATGATTTTAACAATAATTTTGTCTTCTCTCCCAGGAGGGAAACCTGAAGCGCTACCCAACACCATACCCAGACGAGCTGAAGAACATGGTGAAGACAGCCCAGTCTGTGGCTCACAGGCTGAAGGAGGACGAGTCGAGTGACGAGTCGGGCAGAGATGCAAAACCGATTGAGAGGAACCACATCGGCGTGCAAGACGTAGGAGTAAAGGTCAGCTGAATAAAGCTTTTAAACTGGAAAAAAAAAACCTTTCACTTTCATTTCTTGTCTATTTTGCCTTGTTTTAGTTCCCCTTTAACACACTGCACATTCTGTTTGGTAAATAACAGACCGTCTGTGCTCTTTTTGTGCAGGTGATAGAGGCCCCCTGTCCTAATGGCATGGCCTCAGATGTCGATCCTCAAGTACCTACCAATGCCCAGAGCCCTCCTGCATCAGAATCAAAAGACACTTCAGAATCTTACAGCTCTCAGAAAGTGCCACTGAAATCTTCAGGGGGCTCCATGATGAACCACGAGGACACACTGGAGGTACATTTAGCCCTCTAAAAAAAGTATAGCAAAGGCACAGATGTGTCCCCTTTATCTTGCATATGATTGGAACTAGATGAAACTTTGTACCAAACTACACGCAGCAACCATATCACTGCACAGAAGGAAACAGGCCTCCACCAATGGACAAGACGATTGTGATAGTGGGGAAAGTAATCATTAACGCCGTTCTCCTTAGCTGAGCTGTGACAGAGGTTTAGTTAGCTAGCCTCTCATCTATGAGTCGATGCAACGTGACACGGCTTGTGAGTGAACTTCGGTAAAAAAGGAAATAGTTCCAACATGAAACTGCTCACAACAAGGTCTGTGGATTGTTTTGAGTAACCAAGTCTTGATTTCTGGGAAGAGACATTGCAAAGTTAATTTGCATCAAATGTATTTAAAGCTTTGAGCACCGGAAGCCAAGTGCCATCTTGTTCCCTTATATTCAAGAGAAGGCAGGTGCTTCTCCAGCTGATGTCTCCAAAATTCAGCATCTCAGACCCAAGCAATCTAGATGGATAAAGAGCCCTACAGGTTACAGGGTTTTTTTTATTTTAGGGTGAGCTGTCTCCTTTAAGAGAATTATTGTGTTTGTCCTCAGGATTCTGAGGAGCTGTCTGATGACGAAGAAGAGATGAAAATTGCAGAGATGCGACCTCCTCTTATTGAGATCTCCATCAACCAGCCTAAAGTTGTGACTTTAAGTAAGGACAAAAAAGGTAAAAGTTTAGTTTCAGTCCTTTTTAATAAATAGTATTTTAGGAGAAAACACTTGCCTGTGCTGAGGTACATGACACTAACTGTGACATTTCTGATTAACAGATGACGCAGACTCTTTGCTGGATGAGACCGTGGCGAATAGCAACCAGAACAACAGTAACTGTTCGTCTCCATCACGCATGTCTGACTCGGTGTCTCTGACCACAGACAGCAGTCAGGACAACTCTCTGTGCACTCCTGAGCGAGAGGCGAAGATGTCCTTCCTACCTAAAAGCCGGTTAGTATCATTCCTCAACCTGAAGAGTCTTCCTCCTGAAGTTATTACAGAATCTGATGCACCACTTGGTCTGTGTTTTAGGCAAGAAGACGAGAATATGAACCAGCCTAAAGACACCACCCCTCTCCTCCATAATGGCAATGGCTCTGAAACGTCTCTCCAGGCCCTTTTGAAAACCCAGCAGACCCCTCCGGAGAAACTGGGTGACTACGACCTGTCCATGGAGGCCCGACTCGCCTTCATTGAGAAGGGAATTAACAACGGCATGGGAGAAACCTACACCAAGTGGGACCAGATCAATATGAACGTCTCCAAGTTGCCAACAGACAACATGGTTCAGCTGGACGAGGTGGACAAAACCAAGAATGGCTCTGTACACCGGGAGGACTTGGACAGCAAGCAGCAGGGTTTTGGCAACGACAACATGGAGCATTTTCTGAATGGAAACCAGCAGGTCAGTGACTGCATCAATAGTCTGGGCCACAAAAGCCAAGCGATGAGAGTAGAGACATCTGCTGTGCATGTGGCCTCGACAGGCGTGACAGCCAGCAGTGACATGTCTCTGTCTCGCAGCACAGAGGAACTGTCTCCAGAGAAAAGGTGCCATCCCCCGCAGGTGACAAAGTCTCACAGTATCAGCAACATAGAAGCAGGGGGCATGAAGCTGTACGCTTTTGAGGGGGATGCTGACTCTTATGAAACGGCAGGAATGACAAGGATGGCAGGAGTCGGCCCAGGGCCAGGGGCTCAGGGCCAGAGCATCGTCAGGAGCAAGTCAGCCAGTCAGTTACTCAACGACCAGACTCTGCAGGTCTACCCCGGCTCCTCTGCCTCTTCCTCAGACCTGCTTTCCTCCTCGAAGCCTCCTGCTAGCACCAGCAGATATCCAGTCTCCTCCAGCATGGCCATGGGCATCTCTCCTCCTCAGTACAACATACAGTACACAAGCAGTGCCGTGCCTAAAGATGGCCTCTGGACCCAGAGGACGCCCATGCCCCCAGAGCACCAAGGCTACCTCCCTCCTCCTCCACACTCATTAGCCAACACCAACTTCTCAAACCGTAATCAGGCGCCTCCCTACCCACTGCAGCCCCAGCAGAGAGGGCCTCCCATGGGTCCCAAACCCCCTGCGGACATGTGGGGTATGGAGAGACTTCATTCTACTGGAGGCCAGGGTAGAAGCAGCACTCTGCAGAGGCAAAGCAGCACTGCCTCAACAGCCTCCATGGGTGACCCAAGGCGCATGCAGGTGCCCGATGGGGAATACATGACGTACAGAGACATTCACACCCTCGCCAGGGGGCCACTGGCCATGAGCTCGGCCATGCAGAGGCCCCTCTCCGCTCGCACTTACAGCATCGACGTACCCGGGGCTTCCAGGCCGCTGAGCGGCAGGCCGCAGCCCCACGAGCTTCCAGAGAGGACCATGTCTGTCAGCGATTTCAACTACCAGCACGGCAGCCCCAGCCGGAGGCCCAACACCAGGGTGAAGTCTGAGCACTCGCTGCTGGACGGACCTGGACAGGTGTCAGGAGGAGCGGGAAGGGTGCCGACTGACTGGAGAGACCAGGTGATGCGGCACATCGAGGCCAAGAAAATGGAAAAGGTAAAAATGACTTCTGCAATATCTGAAATGATTCACCGCCTGTGCTTTTTTTGTCTCAATATTTCAGTTTCAAGGTAGAATTGGTCTTTAACTAGTGTTTGTGTCGTGGTTAAGTTTAGACATGTAGATCACATTTATTTGTCCAACACTATGAGTACACTCATCCGTACAGGGCAGCACAGTAAGACCATAGCTATGAGACTGTCACAACATGATGTTAAATATCTGTCTTTAAGCTTATTTTAAAGGGCCGTTTCACCTTAACTCAAAAAGACATAAGTTGGCCGTAGCCTGGGTGCATGGACCCTTTAAGATAAAGAAGAGCAAAGCCTACTAACCCAGCTGTATGCAGAATATTCCAGATTCACTGCATGTTTGTCTGTATATGCTGTGAACCTTTTTGTTGTGTCTTTTTATGTCACTCATTTGGTGGATTGCATGGCCGCCGCTGACGTGTCTGTCGTTGCTGGTTGTTCGTGTCGTCCCTGTGTTCAGAATGCGCTGTCTCGATCCTATAATTCCAATAACTCTCTGCTGAGCCGCTCTCACTACGGCAGCTGTAGGGATATGCATGCCAGCCAAGGGTCTCTGGTCTTTAGTGCCAGGGACGGACAGCCCTACGGAGCTCTGGGCTTCTGTGTGAGTACTGGTGAACTTGACGTTAGCTCCTGCGGCTCGTGCTAAGCCAGGGCTTCCTGCTAGTTTCACATCCTGTAGAAGATAAGAAGTGTCTGTTTCCTTCTCTCCTCGATGTTGAGAAGTGATCACTGATCCGCAGCCATCTTTCACTTGTCCTTTTATAGGCAAGTGAAAGTATGTCTCTCCTAACGTCTGATTTCTCACAACCACAAACCCTGCCTAATACGTGTGATGTCCTCTTCTAGCAAACAATGATTGGATTCTAACAGTTTTTTGTTTTTATCGTTGTGTAACTCCTCTTAGTGTTTGGAAGGGGCATACTTATTTTTTTGTACCATCGTGTAGTTGGTTTAGAAGCTTTAGTTCCTCCATGATAGAATCTGATCATAGATCAGGACAAACCAACTGATTTAATCAAAACGGCTACAGGGTTTTATCTCATTTAGACAACATTTTAAAATCTGCTCAGAAGTTTTCAGAATATTCAAAGGAGGCATTATCCAATTGAATGTGTGCTAGTTGTCATACATTTACATTAATCTGAATATTGGATTAGGCCAGGTTTAAAATGCATGTTTTTTTATCTGTTGAATTATTGGTTGAAGTTCTTTACGGAAGGAATTTTAAAACGTCCAGGATATAGATAGGAATAAAACTGGAATGTTTAAGTGGACTTCATCAGGCCAATCTCTAGTACAGACAGCCTACCTTTTAATATGTGCCCAAGTTAATAATCAGATGTTTAATTTGAGTATCATGTATGGTACAAAAAATACCCCCTTTTAAACCTGCCGGGTTCTTTAACCTCGTGTGTGTTTTACCTCTCCACCCTGCACCACCCACATCTTGTGACTGCAATGCATCTCAGCGAAAAATTGATTTATTTTTTCCTTTAACTGCACTTTAATAATTATTTTGCTCATTCACCATCTTCACTTCAACTCTCGATCACCTCAGAATCACTTCATAACCTCTCACTTTGTGTGTGGGGATGAAAAGTGTGTTTGAAGAAGGTAAGTGGGAGCGGTGTGCGTTTTTAAGTGGTTTAGAAAGTGGGTATTAGAATCCGTAGAAGAGTGAAAAAGCTGTCTGAGAGTGTTGTGTAACCCCTTCCCTACTTAACATTTAAGATTCACTTGATCTCCAGCAAGCTAATGTTCAGAATTACACGCTGCTTAGGGTCTGAATAGAAACTAAGCACAGTTTAATCTCAATTTTTAATCAGATGTGCCCCTTTCCTCTCGTCTGAAGCAACACATTCCTGCCTAATGCCATTTATCAGACATGAAAAATGTTCATGTCAGTGTCTAATTGTCCCGTCTTCCCCATTATCCTTTGTTGGTAATTTCATTTGAATGAGGTTTGGTGTTAACAATCACCTCTTTCTTTCCTTTCAGGATGATGTGTTCAGTCCTCAAGGGCAGCAAAGCTACACCTTGGACCCTCACAGAAAAGTAAGTTTAGTCCATACAGAGCTTTGAAGAGGATATTATCTATATATGATGCAATACCAGAGTCCACAACAATATTACATTTGTTTCCTAGGTGCCTTTGATGAACGGTCAGATGGTCCCTTCTGGTCGTGCTCAGATGAGCCAGGCGCCGATGGCCCGCCACCCCTCCAGAGAGCAGCTCATTGATTACCTGATGCTCAAAGTCTCTCATCAGCAGCCGGGGCCCCCACGTATGCCGCAAGACGCACTGCAAGAGGTGAAGGATGGTGTTAGTGTGAAGTTGATTTAAGAAGTACAGAGTGTGTTAAGAAATTGATTAGATTTTGATGTTATTATTCTTTGTTGGCTTGTCTAAAGTTTGATCAAAGGAATAGTCTTACATTTTGGGAAAAATGCTTATTAACCTTCTTGCTGAGAGTTTGATGAGAAGATTGGCACTCTCTCATGTCTGTCCCTGAAATGTGCAGCTGTGTTGAGTGGAAATGAGTGAAAAAAAACCTCAACAAGATGCAGTTTTCTTCTCAGAGTCCTAGCTGGTTGCATGGCCAAGCAACTTGAGCACAGCTGAAACACCGAACGTTTTCTATACTCGGCTCCTTTTTTATTGTGGATACTTGAGGAGATTACTTGCGCAGACTTTCTGGAGATATCAGGAACTACCGGCTGGGTGAAACCAGCCAGTCATCTCAGTAGCTCGCAGCTCAGCTCCTGAGATGACTGGCCCATTAAAGTCCGTGGTCATCACTGGGTGAACTGGCTTATTTCAGCAACCCCTTTGGTAATTTACAGCTAGCTCTCATTTCTCTTTCCCTTTTTGATATATGATATCATTTCCTTCGATGGTTTAAAACCATATCCTGTCATTTAGGCGTTTGAACAGGTTAAAAAAACAAGATGCCATCTGTTAATTAGTGAACTTTAGAAACGCCCGTCTCATCTTACTCTTGGAGTATAAGCATATTTCCCAAAAGGTTGAACTAAATCTGTAAGAATCTGATTTTACCAGAATGTTAGTCACTTGTGTCTCATGTAGCTCGTAAGCCAGATCAAAAAATAAACTCCTGCTGTGGTTTCAAGACAGATGTGGGATAATTGTGTAATTAACCGTGAGTGACTGTGTATAAATGGCTAATGAAAGTATGTGGGTGTGTTTCAGATCCGTGTGAAAGTGGAGAAGAATCCAGAGCTGGGTTTCAGTATATCAGGAGGAGTGGGAGGCCGAGGAAACCCCTTTCGTCCAGATGACAATGTAAATGAATATTTGTATTAATAGTACCATTACAGAATCGACACGTTAGAGTTTTGTTCCGTTAGTATTTATGTTTTCACAGGAATTCAGTCGTCTATCCTGAGTTGTTGTGTTGTATCAGTCATTATAGTTTACTTTTAATTTAGATTGTGCAGATTCCAATATTTCCAATGTATTTAATTTTAGGGTATATTTGTGACAAGGGTTCAACCGGAGGGGCCGGCGTCCAAGGTTCTTCAGCCTGGAGATAAAATTATCCAGGTAATATACAAAATATCGCACGCCACTTATCAATCAGTTGAAGGTTCATCAGGATTTTTCTCATTGATGACAAAAAAAAATAAAAAAAATCTGTCTTTTTCTTGCAGGCGAATGGATACAGCTTTGTGAATATCGATCATGGGAATGCAGTGTCCCTCCTGAAGACATTTCCAAGCACTGTGGATATGACTATCATAAGAGACACACAAGCATAGACTCAACGGACCTCTAACGTGGAAGACGAGAGACGGACAGAGAAATTAATGTTGACTCTCATATTTTTATACGCAGAAGGACACTGATCTGTTGATACCTGTTGGGACTATTTATCGTAGAGATCATCATAGCCTTGACTAAACGGGGGGAAACCACTGAATGTAGTGGATCGAAGTGAGACGGCGGCGGAAACCTCTGCAAGTACGAGTCCTCAAAAGGCCATCACTGTGGTATATATATTTTTTTACAAAAGAAGCTGAAGATACGACCTGCTCTGAAGCAAATAATTACTGTGGTCTCTGTACAGTTCATCTTTTTCCCCTTTTTTTTTTAGTCCAAATCTCATAAATCCTTTATCATACATTAGGTTTTGTTTCTGCGGATTGGCATGAATTGACCACTCGGGGGGCCGGGCTCCCTCTCTTCTGTCGTCCAGTTTGCCTTTTTTTTTTTTCGCTTTGTTTAAATTTTAAGATGTTGAAACCATTTTTTGGTCTGCAGTATGATCTTAACGGAGGACAATGTTACGTGCTTTTCATGTGGAGACGAATGTAGATCAAGGAGGTGTTTTTGATTTTGTTTGTTTTTTCGCAGAGAGATTTTTTTTTTTTTTTTTTCTTTTGGTTTCTCTTCGTGCAGAATCCAAGAGTTGGTAGAGGAGGGAGTCATCCACCCCCTGCTTCCATTGAACCTGTGAACACCCTCCAGCGTACGGACACGATTCTGTCCTCACTTCCTCCAGCATATCTCCTCACAGCAACTGCTCAGCATATCACCTCTCCAGACCACTACTACCTGAGCTGTGTGGGAAAGCATCCATCGCAATACAAGTGAATCACGGCTTCTGTGACGAAGAAGTGCCGTCTGCATGTGATCATTTAATGAGACTGGGAAATGGAAAGGAAACTCAAATATTGGGGAAATGGGAGAGGGGAGATGTGTTTGTTCAGCCTTAAATCTGTTTAGTTAGTCAGACGTTTTTTTTTTTTCCCAAGGCAAAAGTTTGACATTTTGGGAAACATGCTTGTTCGATTTGAAGCACAACCAATAAGCTTAAGCTAGCATGAAGACTGCTAACAGAGGGAAACTGCTAGCATGGCTCCGTCACCAGCACTGCAAAGGCTCATCTGTTGAAATCTTCAATCTCGTTTGTTTAATACGTGTTAAAACAAACTTTTCGTTACATCAAGGGGGCCAGTGTGAGTCAGTTTTCCACCTATTCAGTCTAATGAGAATTGTTCGTCTGGTGCACACCCCAAATGAGTTTTCCAGCTTCCAGGGTTTACTTCCTGGTTGTGCTGCCCACGGAATATGTGCAGTAGAGTTTACTTGCAAATATAAAACCTCCATGGATCCTCGTTTGCAGTTCGAGCCGTCATGTCAACAGTTTCGCACACGTCCCCTTTATAATGGTGCTGTATGGGGAATTTTCGGCTGCAATACCGTGAGTGGCCACTGGGCAAAACTGGAAGCAAGGCTGAGCTTGCACCATCGTGTCCTGGTCCGCAGGACAGTTATGAGAGCAGTAGCTGTCAATGTTTTCCAATACGTCTATTTCCCAAAATGTCAAGCGATTATCTTTAAGTAGCGAAACATATGGCGGTTATGCTAGTTAACCAAAGCAAGTTTGGAAATTGTGGACAGAAGGCAAACGCAGGAGACAACTTCAGAAAGAGATTTGAATAAGAACATGTCAACATTTCACTTGTTTGTTTTTTTGTTTTTTTATTTTTTAAGGGCTTCATCTTTCAGGTGGCCATCAATGACATGAGTGTGTTTGTATTGTCTGGGTTTCAACATCTGTCGCTTTGATTTTATTTTAGTTTTTTTTCATACATGGGAGAAGACCACAGTTTGCCTTTTTTGTTGTGTCTACACAGATGTTTCATCACGCTTTTACTCATCACTTTGGAGCCGTTCCTCCATCTCTGTTTTACTTTTTGTTTTTCTTCGCTGTACAGAGTCGAGTTGGGAGAAAGCAAGTTGTCAAGTGCCATAGACCTTGAACTGTTTGAATAGGGGAGGACCTTTGACCCCAGAGCCCAAGCAATATTCACATATTCACGACCTTCTGAGTACATTTGCAGCATAATGGCTTGAAAGCAATACGTAAAGCCTTTATTTTCGTTCAGAAAAAAAACATCAGAAAGCATTTTTAAAAAAAAAAAAACACAACCTTTTAGTAATCCCTGATGATTTTACATGATTTTTTATATTGTGAAAATCTTTTTTTGTAATGAAATAGCACAGCACATGTATACAGTAGTGCTTTAAAAAAAAAAAAAGAAAGATTTCTCTGCATTGTGTAAAAGTGAATGTTTGTGTCACTTTGCCCGAGGCTTTTTACTGTTTGTTTGCTTAGACTACCATAACATCTGATGTTTCATCTGTGCAAAAATAATCAACTCACACTGTTGGAAGTCACTCAAAGCTGCATCTCAAAAGACATTCCTGATGTTTGTCAAAAGAACTGTCAGAAGGAAGATGTGTTTTTAAATCCACCTCATGTTCTTCTCTGTTAATATTCATCCACTTGTAAATAACTCTTCAGTGAGACGTGTTTCCAGAAGACATGGAAATGATGAAATTCACTTACTAGGTAACGAACCCATCGATTTAAATTCTAATAGCACACTTGTGACCACTGAATTGTTTGTACAATATATAAAACTGGTGTTCCCTCAACTTGTTTACAGTAGGTTGTGTCCTCTGCTGTACTCCTCCTGTATGTTTGACCCATATTTTGTGCTTGTGGCACTGTTGAACCAAAATGAAAAACACTGTGGTAATTAACAATTAATTGTCCCGCTGATGATGATGATAATAATAATAGTCACACTGTTTTAGCTGTTCTAAGTGAAGCTGTGCCCTTGATTTTTAAACTCAATCTAAAGTTTTATCCACAAGCAAATGACAGTATAATGTGCATTTTCCCACATTTCTCACAGAACGTTCTAGTATTTTACACAGATGAATTATTGTTTATATTTTATGAATTTTGTTGGTGATTTTCCTGTAGACTTTTTAAGAGTAGGGGGGGGGGAGAAAAACATTTCTGGGGTACTGGTCACTTTATATTCATGGCAAAAAGCATACAGTCTGACATCGTAGACAATCTTGGGAGATAAAAACATGTCGTCACATTTTTCATCCACGTCGGTCCGTTTTCTTACGCTCCCGTATCATTCTTATTTATTTAGCAGTCTTCTGTGGTTTTTAGACCTTACTAATCAAATTGTAAATACTCTAAAAACAAAGTGAGAAAAAAAGAAATTAATAATGGCATTAGTGACTTGCGATTGTAAAACCAGCAATAAATTGCAAATGCAGAGGCACCCGTTTTAATGTATAGCTAGTATTTCTAAGGTTTCTCTGGAAACAGCCACAGTGAGATGATGATGATTGATATGCATTTATCCAACATTCCAGATTTTTGTACATAATTACCTGTTTCTGAAGTAACCTGTGGAAAATAAAACTAATGCTCTTTAACATGGATTCTGGGGTCTTCATTTCATCCATCCAGTGCAGTAAATGAACGACACAGTACATGTTACAGTCTGACACGTATACAGTGATTTAAATTATAGGAAAAGACACAATAATGTCACAACATGTGAGTTTTAATTCCTACCTGCTGGTAAATCATGGTGCTGTATGTAAACATGTAACTGAACTTGAAGGATTAAATGTGTGCTATTGTTTGGAATTAATAAAAAGTATAAGCTCTTTAGGTTTTTGGAACAAAGTGTGTCGGATGGTGCAAACTCTTTTAACCTGGTGTGTATTTTTGTCAGTTTCAGACTGCTGAAGGTCTCTCACACACTCGATATCTAAGGCAACCGTCATCTAATTGCTCCTGAAACATGGTGTTTTCTCTCATAGCAGCTACTTTCTGTCAAAATGTTGCACAAATGTTCATTTATATTTGTGTTAAATTGAGACTAGACTGAAGGGACGTGAGCTTGAGGTAGGTTGTCACTGACGGAGGATAAACCCTTTTTTGAATATAGCTCTACTTTGACGCCACCTTTTGGCCAAACTTTACTCTTTTTTTTTTTTTGTGGTTGTTTTGTCAAAGAGTAGCCGTGTGTTTTATATCATTTTTTCACCCTTCCAGTATCTTTGGAGTGTGATGATCATTGCATCCTCACATGAGTGATCACTCGCTTCTTTTCCATCATTGTTTAAACTTTAATCATCACTAAAAAATGTGTTTTGGTCCAGACTTGCTTGTACTAAATCCCTAAATCTAAATAAAGGAGGCTGCAGTTTCAGAACCCTAGTTCAATACTTTTTATTTTGAAGATTTATTCCACCCAAATAATAATTTGCTAATTATTATGTATAATTTTAAAGGTTTATTCCACCCAATGGTGGTTTTAAAGACTTATTCCATCAAATAATACTTTGCCTTTCAATTCATCTCCGTTGCCAAGAGTTGCAATTTGTATAATTGGCAGAATTGGCTAATTATACTCACTCACTCTAAATTATGACTTGGTGTGATACAAATAAAATTGAATTAACTAGATTCCAACAAGATCATTTAAAGATTAGAAAAAGGCGAGACACTAGGATGACTCAAGGGGCAGATAAAAGACATATAAAGTGCACACATGCATCCAAAAAACAATAAACGGTATCAGAATTGCTTTTCTTGATTTTTTATTTAGTAGGTTTACACATATGAGGAATTTGCTGTGGTCTGTAGGTGCAACACGACAAACAACACAAAAAATGCTTAAAAGACATAATAAATGTATTAAAACATAAATAAAAGTGTGAATGGTTTTTAAAGTAGGTGAAGACTGTGCAGATTTATCCAGCAGTGCAAAAAGTTTGACCTGGATCGTGCGAGGTCACAGTGGATACCGATATCGCAATGTGCAAAATAAGAGCGTCTGGTGATTTAGACTTATCTTTATTGATCCCTTTGGGATGACTCCCGCAAGGAAATTGGATTTCCAGTAGCTTAGCGGTATAAAAGAATACAGTATAAAAATAATAACCAGGTAAACAAGATACACAATAAACTCTTAGATAAACAATAAACTCTTAGCTTTAAGATAAATGTCGGGAGCTGTGTGGAGGGTGAATATACATAAATAAACATATATATATATAGGACTGTGTATGACAGCATAAATTAGCAGTTAAATGAAATCATTGCACTGAAGTGGTGTATCAAGTTATTGCACAAAGAGTAGATTATTAATTATTAACTGTACA